>VMDR010009901.1:0-32174 GCA_007922815.1 Macrotus californicus | reverse complement strand
TAGTTTAAAATTAAGTAGAATGTGCATTACTGGAAATGGAGAAATTATTCTGTATAAAAAGGGTACAGCAAACCACAGACATAGAAATAAGAGTACCACTCTCATATATTCATGCAGCAAACAGTAAACCCTCCTGTAAATGTGAGTATGGTGTGACCCCCACCCTTGAGGGCCTTGGAATTGTACAGAGGAGAGATGACACCCCTGGGTCCTCTGTGCCTAGCATGTATATAGTGGCCTCTGTATGCTACGTGAAGGAAGGAAGGAAGGAAGGAAGGAAGGAAGGAAGGAAGGAAGAAGGAAGGAAGGAAGGAAAGAAGGGAAGGAGAGAAAAAGAAAGGATGAGAGAAAGACATCCTTAACTCTTTGATGAATCAGAACTTTTATGTGGTTTGAGTGTTCAGAGGAGGGATAATTTGCTTGGGCATTTAGGACAAGAAGACAGAATCCTACCCATGGGGAAGAAGCTGTCCAGACAGTGCCAGCTGGTCAGATCTTGTTATCTTTTTCTGTCTGTATTGATTGCTCCATCCAGGTTTGTATCATTGCCCTTTTGACTCACTGTCAATAGGGACCCTGATTTCAACTGGAGCTTGTCCTTGAAATTACTGAATTCTTCTGTGCCATTCTCCCAGGTACTGGTGTTTGATTTTGGTAGTGAAGTTTACGTGTGGCACGGCAAGGAAGTTACATTGGCACAACGGAAAATAGCATTTCAGCTGGCAAAGCACCTATGGAATGGAACCTTTGACTATGAGAACTGTGACATTAACCCACTGGATCCTGGAGAATGCAACTCGCTTATTCCCAGGTACTCCTGTGACCTTGAATGGCATGTAGAGTGAGCAGATCCCTCAGGAGCCTCAGTTCTTGCCCCATTGTCTATTGTTGCTCTTCATAGGTTTTTGCTTTCATAAATGAGTACAATGCAGTACCATGAATATTCATAAAAAAAACATTTATTTAGCTTTTATCAAACTAGTAGTACAGAAATGTGGATATTGTCATCTTCTAAGAGATGTTTGTTATATTTCATTTCTTGAGTGAACAAATTATTCTTACCTGTGGCATTCCAGCTGCTATTATGACAGGTGAATTGCAATTGTTTTAAAAAATTGCATGTTGATCTGAAAAAACCCCAGGCTCTGGAATTCAGCCCTTGATATGAAGGTACAAAAGCAATGTGTTTCCTTCTAACTTCTCACTTTCCAGCATAGCCCTTGAACCCCAGGGCTTATCATTTATTTGGCTGGCAGTAGGTGATGTTTATGCCTTTTCTTGGAAGGAGAGGGGAAAATATGGCATTAAAATAATGATTGCAATTTTAACATTTTCTACAGTGTACTGGACATTTTAAAGTAATTTTGGCAAATCATAAGGATATGCACAAAGTCTAAGAAATGTACTCATAAGAAAAATAATTCTTTATGCAAAGGGATTGTTCTTCTTCTTAACAACCAGAGTGAAAGAAGTGTTTTTAAAACACGTGTGCCACACAGCAGGCTGGAAGCAGGTGTGCCGCCAGACAGCATGGAATGTTAAGTGTCGCACAACTGCGTCTGAATGGCTTCCATTGAACTAGTTTACAAATTCCAACTTTTCTACCTACTTGCCTGTTTTAAAATCAAATTACTGATTTTATTATGATCAAATAGAAACAATGAAAAGTTTTGGCCATATTGCTGAAAAGTGTTGAAGTCCTTTTTAAACAAGTGCACATTTAACCTAAAATTAGCACTGTAATAACTAGCAATTTACAGATGGAAGTTAAGGGTAAAAAGGGATATTTTATTTGGTATAGTAAACAAAAAATATAATTCTGAAGCAGAAAGTCCGTATGATGGACAATTCCTGCTGAGCAGCGACATAATCACAAATCTAGAAGTGGATGTTTTCAACTAGATCAGATCAGAGTCAGCTGAGGAGCTTTAAAAAACACACGTGCTGGGCCCAGCCCCAGAGAAATGTTTCTGGTTCGTGTGAGGTGGGGCTGAAGGATCAGTATGTCTTCAAAGCTCACCGGAAATTTTAAGGAGCAGCCGAGATTAAGCATCCAGTGCTTCTGAAGAAACACAGAGGCTGAAACCACCGAGGTGCTGTGACTTAGCCCAGCTGGACCATGTGGGGACGGCACACCTGTTCCTATTCCCGTTCCCAGCCTCACACTGCCTCCGGTCTCCTCTTGTGTTCATGCAGCCTCATGGCTTAAAGATCCATTTCTAATGCTGAAACCAGGGGCATTGTCTGTAGGCATGTTAGGAAGTTTGCAGAGTCGGATGTATATAAAAGACAGTCATTCAGACATTTCTGGTGAAGCCCACAGCCTTCTAAGGGAGTCCTGCATCTTCCATAGTTGCTGATACTTGGTTCCTTAAGTCCCCTGGGAGTACGAGGCAGCAGTATTTGTACCCTGTTTCAGTCTCCTTTGAGACAGGCAGCCTCTGTGGTATGCATTAGCCAGGATGTCAGAAACTGTATTTGAAAACCAAACAGGAGGTGATGAGGCAGGAGCCACAGCAGGCCCAGTGAGCCCTGCCCATCAGTCCGAGGGGATGTGTGCATCCCAGTCACAATTCACAACCAAAGATTGATTTGGAACAATGAGACATAACTGCACCTTCTTCTCAGGGCTGGGCTCTCTTGAGCATGCATTTTCTCAGCTGTGCAGGCATACCTCGTTTTATTGTGCTTCACAGACACTGAGGATTTTACACTTGAAGGCAGGACCCTCCACCAGCAAAAAATGAGACTTGCTTTATTGCGATGCTCACTCTGTTGTGATGGTCTGGAACCCAACCCACAATGTCTCCAAGGTGTGCCTGTACCTTTCTCTAAGTCACATTTTGTTTCCAGCACAGTTCACATTCTGAGGTCCTGAGGCAGGACCAGACCTCCAGGTTGGGCTGTGTCACCTCTTTCCTGTGTCCTTATGCTCTCCCTGCCTCTTGCCATGTCCAGTTTCCCAGAGATAAACATGCAAATGTTCACTTCATAATGCCTGGAAGTACGTTCAGTTCAGTAACAGAGGAGAGTAGACTGGAGAGTTTAGCTCTGACATGACTTAAAATAATAGAGTTCAGGGTGAACTCCCATCTGTTCAACTTGACAGAAACTTGGAGAGCACAGAGGTGCCTGAAGGAGGCAAGGAAGATGTGCCTGTGACCCCTGCCTCCCCGCTCCCAGTCTAGTGCACTGCCCCCAGACTATCCCAAATGCAAGAATTTGCTAGAATACAAGCCAAGTCAGTCCTGACATGGTTCGCTCCTCCACTCCATGGGCACAAAGCTTCACAAGGCTTCAGGCTAAAATAATAAAATGTCACGTATTTGGTAAAATAAGTAAGAACAAACATTCATTCTGTATACTACTTATGTATTCTGAGGATTTTTGTTTTTTTTCCAGTGACCACACATGTTTGTTTGTAATTTCTTTCCTTTATTTTATCACGGCTTAATCTTGGTTCTTTTCCTGTCTGCACCCCCGCCCACCCACCTGCAGGAAAGGACAGGGGCGGCCTGATTGGGCAATATTTGGGAGACTTACAGAACACAATGAGACTATTTTATTCAAAGAGAAATTTCTCGATTGGACCGAACTGAAGAGACCTAATGAGAAGAATGCCAGTGAACTTGCCCAGCAGAAGGTATTCCTAGTAGCCAGTCCTCAGATCTCAGGGCGTGGTTTGGGTCCCAGTAAAAGAGGCCTGAAAGCCAATGGCCTTCCCAGGGCTTATTTGTAGAACAGCAAACCAGTTTCCAGTTGTATTCCGAGCCTGAGAGTGAAAATAGTCCTGTCTGCACCTGTGGGTTTATGGGCATCTCATTAGCTATGGGGGTTGGGTATTCAGGCCTCCCGAGTCTTTCCAGGAAATGCAGTCTTTCCCTAAAGCGGTTCAGTGCCTCCAGACAGAGCGTGGTAGCTGCACTCTCACGCTGCCCCATGAACAGTGAAACAGCACTGAATGTGAGAAGAAATGTCTGGGGCAACATGGAACTGAACAGGCGTTTTTCTCTCTCCTTGTAGGAAGATCCTAGGGCCGAAGTCAAGCCGTACGATGTGACCCGGATGGTGCCAGTGCCCCAGACGACGGCTGGCACCGTGCTAGACGGGGTGAACGTGGGCCGTGGCTACGGCCTGGTGGAAGGGGACGACAGGAGGCAGTTTGAGATTGCCAGTGTGTCTGTGGATGTCTGGCATATCCTTGAATTCGACTACAGCAGGCTTCCCAAACAGAGCATCGGGCAGTTCCACGAAGGGGACGCGTATGTGGTCAAGTGGAAGTACATGGTGAGCACCTCAGGTCAGTGACTCACGTTTTCTTCAAACTGAGCCAGGCCCGGCCCCAGCACAGGGGCTGGAACTGCAGGGCTGCTGGAGCCGAACCCCCTGTGCGCCGTGTCTCACCCTGGCCGTGGGGGTGCCGTCGTGCCAGCATAGTCATCTGCCCTGAGAACCACTTAGTAAACCTGTAGGCAAACCCCTAGCAACGCAGCATTGCTCACGCCTGGGATGTGTCCTTACAGAAATTCAACTCGCATGTTAAGTTTTCTCTGGGACCCTCGTTCCCTCCCTGCCCTGTCCCCAGACGTTTTCTAGGAGAGTAACAATTTGCCTCCAGATGATACTGCCATGTGGCTGGATGCTGTTTAAATTAAAGTCGCTAAGTAAAGCATATCTGAATGATTTAGAACTGAAACCAAATGGTGTAGTAACATTATTGCACAAAAAAATGTATTAAAAATGAAAGAAGCTGTTCCCCGTGAGGCTGAGAACCGAGTAGTGTTTCGTAAATCTGGGAGAATAAATACATAGTCAAGCTCCTAATGGTCCCATCAGAGAAATACTCTTTCTAGCAAAACACTCAGCTCTGTGCTTTGTACCAGAGACAAACAGCGAGAACAGTGACTGAACTTGGGAGAGAGAATTGCTCTTCTTTGCCAAAAAAAAATGGTCGTTATCCGTGTTAGGCATGGTGTCCATCATCCCTACTATTTAGCTGAGAGGTTATGTCACAGCTCTGTGATTTCAAGATCCGTCTCCAGGAGTCAATTCACCTCCTTACAGTCCCCTTGCCCTCCAGGTGGTTTGCTGATCAAACACCTGCAGACTTAGAACCGTTTGATTTCTTTCCTCATGTATCAAAAATAAATCATTTAATCAACTGGACGGCATTTGCTGTGTGTTAGAGGCTTTTGCCTTCAAGAAGCACATGGTGTGAGTGACAGTGAGGCACAGACACACAGAGGCACCCATGCCCCACGTTGTGTTGAAGGAGGAGGGCACGGTCCCCTGAGATGGCATCTGCCACCGCGGGGAAGCAGGACAGGAGGGTTGTGTGGGGCCATGCCCAGAACTGGGCGCAGACCCTGAGGGCCACCCCACCCCCAAGGTCCAGACTGGGGTCTCTACCTCAGGCCCTGGCTGAGCGTCTTCCCAGAGAGTTCATGAGACGTGTCGGTCCTTGTGCTCATTGTTCAGACGAGGAGCAGGATACCACGATTAAGTGTCTCCCCTGAAGTCACAGCTAGGAGAGAGCAGACTAGTCACTGAAACCATTTTCCCTTTCATAAGGAGGCCCTGTCACTTAGACGGAAGTTCATGGGCCCTGGAGCCTTGCGGCCTGGGTCTGAGTCTTCTCTCAGGCTTCCCCACCAGCTCAGGGAGCTGGGTAAGGTTCTTTAACCTCTCTGGGCCTTGGGTGTCTCCCCCGGAAGATAGAGAATATAACCCCCAGCCCACAAAGCATGATAGTCTAGTATTACAGTGTTTAGCTCCTGCCTTGCGCCTTACATGTGTTCAACATGGTGGGAGAAAGAAATAATCGCCAGCGACGTCTCAGGGGTGACAGCACAATTACGGCATTTGACCTGGTGAGGAGATAACGTGGACTCACCCAAAACAATAGCGACTCCCACAAGTCTCTGCTGTAGGTTTAGGCTCCTGGATGTGACGCAGAGTTGGCCAGCCGAAGTAACGATCTGTCTGCTGGCTGGTCACAACAGCCAGAACAGGGAATTCGGTGGGAAGATACTACTACTAACCTTGGGGGCTGAAGAACAGGGAACTTTAAGGAACAACCTTAAAAGGCATACATAGTTCTTGTTCTTAAAATACACAGGGAACTGCATGTTTTATAAAAGGGGACTAAGGGGCTTTGCAGTGTGAAATTGAGTCATTTCCTTACCTTAGCTGTCAGTTATAAAAAGGAAGTAAGTGAATGAATGAATGAATGAATGAATGAATGAAATTTAAATGAAATAGCAGGTAAACCTAAGATTTGAGGTCTTCATAGACAATTTACTTGGATGCCCCTAAGAAATAATGATCTGAGCCAGGCAAATACGTTCAGTATTTCTTCCCAATAGACAATATGTTCATCTCACAGCCAGATCTAGCAGTATTTTTATGAGAGAAGTTATAACTTTGAAGAAGTCCAGCTTCAGAGAATTAAGTTAGAGTAAGGAGCCTTCAGTTCCCAGACCACCTTCTGGGAGCAGGAGGCATAGACCAGTGGCATTTACAGCCATGCCATGGTCCTCACGGAAGCACTGGCCCCTTGACAACTGCTAGTCCAGCCCCGTCATCACTCACAGCCAACAAGGCCTGCACCTGCAGACAGGCCTGCACCTGGAGCTCAGGATGTGCTGGGACAGGCTCCACAGAAAGCAGCAGCTGAAGAGGCGGTGCTGTCATCTTTGTGGTTTGCACCAGCCACCCCGCATAGGCACACAGACAGGCTAGCTCCTCGGGCTCCACAAAAGAGAGACTGGAGGCCTCGGTGGGCTGGTGTCCTGCCCTAGCTCAAAGGCTGCAGGGCATGGCTCGTGCCCCGGAAGGTCAGGAAACAAGCTGCACGAGGTACCCAATGATGTTGGGTCAGGCCGCTCTGGAGCATGATAAAGGTCGAGTTCCTTTAATCAGGCAGTCAGTAAATGGGGTTCTGCGACAGACCACTTGCCCACGAGCGTACTTTGGTTCTCTGTTACTCCTAAACACAATTGCTGCTAACAGTCTTACTTTTGAATGTATTTTTATGGCATCAACACTTTAGATTAAGCATTTGATCCGACTACGATAATTGTACTCCAGAAGTTCTTACTAATAAAAGCTTAATCTTTGCTAAAATTAAAAATAAATGAATGAGTTAAAAATTAAGCTGTATATAGGAGTACATTTGGGTATGATGAAGGAAATTGAAAAAAAAACAGTGAAAAATTTGTTTAATGAAATATTTTTAAAGAAATGCAATTCTATTTTAGGTAGATACACTCAAGTCCATTTTAGAATATTAGGGTGTAAAACAGTGGTTATTGGGCATGACGGTGTATTTACACAAGGTACTTAAGTGCCAGCAAATCCTAAGACAGACATCATCAACTGCTATGATCTACTTTACACACAGCTTTTCCTCAAAATCTAGTTAACCTGACTAAATTTCACTCCACTGAAGATTGCTAATCAAAAGCAAACCTGTGTTCCCATCTAAATCAGCGTAAATGTCAATCAAGTGGCTTCCAAATTAACTGTGGGCACTTTTTTCCAGTCTGCTCACTGGTGACTGCTTTCTCTCTTTGCCCGCATAGAAACACCAGACCTGACCAGCTCAGGTGTGCAGTAGATGGCACTGAAGGCAGCACTTAGTCAGAGTGCTTTAAGAACTATGATCATTTATGAGAACTGTTATAGAGTCCTTTGCTAACAGGCAAAAAAAAACCCCACAAGTAAATAAATAAATATGGCTTCTGACCTCTTGAGAACTTAAATAAGCTTTCTTTTTACCTTCAAGTCTCAAGACAGCTGTGATTTGGTACATGGGATTGGAGCTGAGGAAAATTGAAGTAATATAGAACAGAGAGTCCGGCTATTATCATTAACTTTAAGGTGTGTGGTGGGTGTTAAAACCACCTGCACCCTCCCATGGGTGACCCCCACCTACTGGGCCCCTGGCCATTTGAGCCCAGAGCTTGTTCTTCTGAGCCCCCTCCGGCCTCCACTCGGCCGCCCCTGCAGAAAGGCCCTCCTCCCGCAGGCAGTCCCTCGAGCACTCACCCTGCCCCTGCCTGTCTCCCCATCACTACCGCTGTCTCCAAAGCATCTTGCTCGTCTGTTTGTTTACTAGAACAAAAGCAGGGAAGCTGTCTGTCCCCCTCACCCTTGTAGCCCCAGTATCCTAGAGTTCCTTGGCACACAGTAGGTGCTCAATAAATATTTGCTGAACGAAAGAACAGGGGGAGTTTGGAGTGAGATCTCTTCCTAAAGGTCTGGAGATTTTGAGGTCTGGAATACTGTCTAAATCGACCACTTGACCAATTAACTTTCTGTGAAGGCTCTTCAGTGAGATCGGCCTTCTGTGGGCTGCTAATGGGTCTCGAATGTCTGCAAGGTGCCAGACGGGGGAATAACCAGCACTTAATCCTGGCTACAGCCCTGGTGACAGATGTTATTTAAGTCCCAGATCGCTTTATGAAAGTGATACATCAGCAATTCATCTTATCCATTCCTGACAGAACTTTGAGGCTTCAAAGTGTTGTTTTTTTTTTTACTGGAATAGTTTTAACAGACTAAAATTTTTCCTTTGTGCTTAAAGCTAGCCCAGCTGTTGTTTTCAGTATCTTCTCTCCACCAGCCAAGCTGTGCCAGAGAGTGGTGTAATATGGAAAGTTTGTCTGCGTCTTTGGGAGCCGCGGGCCCTGCGCCCGCTTTCTCAGTCACACTTGGAGTGTCTGCCGCCTTCCCCCAGGATGACAGGTGTCACCTTAGGGTATCAGGAGGGCCCTTCAGATTGCTTCTCTCCTGCTTGGAGTTTCAAGATCAGTTAGCTGGAAGAAGGTGGTTTTCCTCTTGTCCTGCAGCATGATTTACTTGCCCTCCAGTGGTGGATGATTTCTCCCCAGCCCTGGGGTCTGAGAGCTGCTCCTTTCCTGTTTGTCCTCAGGGAGCCTGAGGAGAGAGCTGTGAACTTGCTCTTCCTTTGTCTTATGTGCCACTCACGTGCCCTCACTGTTGTGTGTGTTTGCAGTGGGGAGCCGGCAGAAGGGCGAGCACACCGTGAGGGTGGCCGGCAAAGAGAGGTGCGTCTACTTCTTCTGGCAAGGCCGGCAGTCGACCGTGAGCGAGAAGGGCACGTCAGCTCTGATGACAGTGGAGCTGGATGAAGAAAGGGGTGCCCAGGTACGTCCTGCAGAGTGTTGCACCGGAAAGGAGAGAAGTGTCCTTTCCGGGAGCCCCAGCATGTAACCTGGTCCCCAAAGGACCCAGTGCTGATGAACGAAGACAACTCACTCAACACACTTTTAGTCCAGGTCCTACTGCCCCAGACTTCAGGCTGCACCTCCCTTTCCTCCCACCACCCCTCCACCACTCGGCCAGGAAGGCCCACCTGTTGTAACACGATCTTCAACAAAAAGTTGTATCTGCGAAGAGCAGTTCCACAAAGCAAGGACAGAGAGCCAATGAGTGTTTTTTAAAAGTTTCCACTTAACTAATCATCAAGGAATTGCAAATAAAACAAAGAGGTGCTCCTTTCCACTTTTAAACTGGGTGGGGGTTTGTTTGAAGACTGGATCCTGGGCTGGCCAGGGCTGCGTGGGATGAGGACCCTTGCATGCTGCCGATGGAAGTGTAACTTGAGACAGCCATCCTGAAAAACGGTTTTGGCTCAGGATCCTTAAAATGCTCATAAACTTTGATCAGTTATTCCACTTGCACAAATATACCCTAAGGAAATATCAGAGATTAATGTAAAAATGCATATTTCCAACATCTGCATTCCTCAAAGTAGGCCCCCGAGTGATTTTTTCCAGAACAGGCCAGATCACGTCACCCCCTTGCTGTCACCACACTTGGCTGACAATCTCAGCAGCCTCCCCATGGCCCACCAGCACCTCACAGGGGGCCTGGCACATCTCTCCAGGCTTGCCTGTTCTTGCACAGGCCCCCAGCTGCTCCAGGCTTCTTGCTGTTCCTCAGACACACCTGTTCCGCCCGCCCAGGGCATTTGCGGGCCTTTGCAGGCCTTTGCACTTCCCTGGATCTGCATGTAACTCTTACCCCACATAATTCAGGTTTATGTTCCAAAGTGTTTTTTTTAAATATTGTTTTTACACAACGAAGCTTACTTTTTTTTAAGATTTCATTTGTTTATGTTTAGTGAGAGGGGAAGGGAGGCAGAAAGAGAGGGAGAGAAACATCAATGTGTGGTTGCCTTTCACATGGCCCCCGATGGGGACCTGGCCCGCAACCCAGGCATGTGTCCAGACTGGGAATTGAACCGGCAACCCTTTGGTTTGCAGTCTGAACTCAATCCACTGAGCTAGACCAGCCAGGGCCAAAGTGTTATTTTTTTCATAGCACTTCCCACTATGTAAAACTAAAGCTACATAGTCATTTTGTTTACTTGTTTATTATCTGTCTTCCACCACACACATGAAGGAGACCACGTCTGTCCTGGTCTTCGTCACCATAACAGCCCGAGAGCCAGCATAATAATGGGCAGATATAACTACCCCAAAAGAAGATTTTGTAAACTTTTTAGTGTTCAGGTTATCTGTGCCTCAGTTTCCATCCTTCAGTACCAGCAAGCAAGAGCTGCCCCTGGGGTGTTTGGGAAACAGGACACCATGTGCAGATATTTTTACTCTCTTGGATGAATAGTTAACAATAGCAGGAGGGGAGAAAACAGAAGAATTTTCCCCGGAAGCAGAGCAGCACTCATTAGCCTCCCAGGTTCCTGAGACCCCGCCCTCCTCTGCTGTGGGCTGGATTTACCAGCAGCTGTCAGTCCCCATAGCGTTTTCATCTACTCCTGAGAATGGGTCACTTCAATGTCTTTTTCTTTGTTTTTTTCCTGCGTGTGTGTGTGTGTGTGTGTGTGTGTGTGTGTGTGTGTGAAGGCTGTGAATGAATGCCCCCAAATCATCTTTAGAGTTTTGAGTCTTCATCTCTCTAGTTGAAGCATTTCATTTTTTGTCACGCCAACAGATGGGAAATCACTTTTGGCAGATAAAACACTGCTGCAAAATGGCACTTAATTATGCAAAACGGGCCCTGAGATTGATAAACTAACTCGTGGTGAGAAATGCTTGCTACCCGGCTTCCAGCCCCAATAAACAATTTCCTCTTTAAGGGAGAACGCCTTGCCAAAGTGAGAGTGAGGTGACTCACCCCTAATGTCGTGGAGCAGCTAACACCTGGTGGAAGGGCCCGCGTGCGTGTGGGCGCGAGGGCAGCCTGCGGTGGGAGCACGGGCTCTGATTGGACTCTTGGAAAGGCTACAAAAGAGGCAGTTCTTTCCCCCCAGACTCACTCAGTGATTCATCATTCTCACTGCTTGGAGGTGCACTTTGGGCTTAAATCAATCAAGTTGCATCTGTACCGTGAAATACCATTTAAATATCAAAATCCATGTTTTAAAAAACTGTTCAATAACAGACAAACTTCAAGTGATAAAAATCAGAGTAGAAAGCAACACGAAACAGCAACCCTATTTTCGTTTGGAAAAAAATATGTACCTGAAAATTACTTTGAAAGCAAAGCTATATTCGAGAATTTTGAAGTAGTTATCTTTAGATAAGTTATCTTTAGCATCGTCACCGGCTCTGGCTTGAGTTTCGTGACACGTTTTCAGGTTTTCGGCAACAGGGATTAAAGTGTGTGTGGCTGTGGGAAACCGGTGCAGGTTACTTATGTCAATGCGTTTGCCTTGGAAGGTCCAGGTCCTCCAGGGCAAGGAGCCGCCCTGTTTCCTGCAGTGCTTCCAGGGGGGCATGGTGGTGCACTCCGGCAGACGGGAAGAGGAGGAAGAAAATGCGCAAAGTGAGTCACTTACTGGTAGTTAGATTTTCGTTCCTCTCCTGGAAGGTATTTTTATAGGCGTGGGTTATTAAGTCTCTCTTCATACGGCTGTGGCTTTACCACTGAAAGCCTTCTAATGACTGACTCATAAAGCAGCTTTTGGGGGTTTTACAACCTGCCTTCCTGTGCAGTGGATCCAGGATCCAGCATCACATGCTGGAGGCTGGCAGATTACTTCATCTTAAATGAGTCCTCACAGTGATTCTGTCTCTTTTTAGGAGAGAAAAAAAAAAAAAACCAGTGGATCTTCTATTATAAATTATGAGATTTTTATTGGCCAGAACCAAAAACCAAAGACCTTGGCTTTAGAGTCTTTAAAATATGCCTGTTCTATGACCTACCCAGGCACTGATAAATTCTGTGAAAATGATTTCTCTGCATCATGAACTGGGCACCCTGCTCCTAACTCTGAAAGGATTTGTGTTGGGGTGACAGTGAGATGGCCCCAGGGCCTCAGGCTCCACCTTCCCTACAGGGTTCAGGAATGGTATTTGCAGCTAATTGCTGAGCGGGGAGTCCCGGCTGGCCCTGCGCTGCACACCTCCTAACCCTGTGCCGCTGGTGCCCCCTGCAGGCGAGTGGAGGCTGTACTGTGTGCGAGGAGAAGTGCCTGTGGAAGGAAATTTGCTGGAAGTGGCCTGCCACTGTAGTAGCTTGAGGTCCAGGACGTCCATGGTTGTCCTCAACGTAAATAAAGCCCTCATTTACCTGTGGCATGGATGCAAAGCCCAAACCCACACGAAGGAGGTTGGAAGGACTGCAGCAAATAAAATCAAAGAACAGTGAGTGTTGCTGGTGTGAGGGCTGCATGTGGAGGGTGCAGGCTAAGGCCAGAGGGTGCCCAGGGCTCCTGGTGGATGTCCCAGTGTGCGTACGGCAACTTCGCCGAGGCTACTTATTGCCGTGGTCAGGGCCTCTGACACTCCAAGTAGATCTGACACATCTCAGCCAAAACTGCAGCTTGAGGGCGGCACTCACCTTTTGAGGATTTACCTGTCTTGTAAAAGGCAGAGTGAAGGATGAGGGGAAAGACCCCAACAAGTACTTTAATTTTTTCATAGATGTGACTCAGCCATTGAATTATGAGCCTAACGTCCTTTGTTACTTAAATGGCAAATTTCAAATAGGTTTTTGAAGTTCAGAGTTTTAATTTTGTCAGAACAGTGGAATGTTAAAAGGCATTTTGCTAACGAAGACTTTGGTACAATATAAGTTGTCCCCTCTTTAGACAAGGACTGTGTTTTTGTGTTCTCGAAGGCAGCCCCTAACAGTGAGTTATTGGGTCCCTGGGGCGGTTCTCAGACCCAGCACAGCAGACACTAGGTTTTGTTCCTGCCCCGGCTGGTCCCGACATCGACCCTGTATGCAGAGAAAACACAGCCTGCTGCAGCAGGAAGTGAGGCCCTCGCGGGTGGGCTGCACCTGCCGGGCACCTGCCTAGAGTCAGGCTGCAGCCGGGCTCCTCTTCCTAGCAGCCTGTGCCAGGTGAGCACTGCCAGCAGCCATAGAAATCCCAGTGTCCCAGTCATTCAGGAGGTGCCCAGCATTTCCTCTGAGAGGACTGGGAGGGTCTTGGTAACATCTGTACAGTAAAAATGAGGAGTTTCCCAGGGCACAATGCACCGCCAAAGTGCAGATTGGTGAAATCCATTCTCTGGGCATCAGGACAGTGCAGGGTGGGCTTTCCCTGTGACTGCTCGAACCCTACCGCCACACAGAGAGAGCAGAGAGAAGGAAGGGAAGTGACCTTTCAACACGCAGACAGCTGCGAAGCCCGATCTTTCATCTCTAAGACTGTCCTGAGAGCCAAGGAGTGGGGAGGGATGATAAATGGCATTCCCTGAGGCATCCAGAGATATTCAGAGCCCTTCAGATTTTTTACTTGGACCTCTGAGAAAAAAACAAAGCAACAAAGAACTCATTCATTCATTCATTCAACACAAATTCTTGAGCTCCTACTTGGTGCCGAGCACAGATTTAGGGACTAGGGACTTGCCAGTGAGCAAACCCAGGTCTCTGGCTGCACAAAGCTTATGTTCCAGCGGGGGAGGACCAGGGGTCGTAAATATGTACGTTATATATAAAGAGGTATATCATGTTCCTTACATATTATAAGTAATTGTACGTTGCTCTCTGAGGGCGAAGCCAACCCCTATGCCCCAGAGCATGTTTTTATTCATTAGCAAGAACTGTTTCAGTTAAAAAGTAGAAGAGAGGGGTTAGCTCACCTGTAGATTTAGTCTTGAATAACTGTGCCGTTGGCACTTCCAAAGCCTGACAACGACTGGCGTCCATGCAGGTGTCCCCTGGAAGCAGGACTGCACAGCAGCAGCAAAGTGACCATACACGAGTGTGACGAAGGCTCCGAGCCCCTGGGATTCTGGGACGCACTAGGAAGGAGAGATAGGAAAGCCTACGACTGCATGCTCCAAGGTAAGCCCACATTCTGGAGCCTCTGGTCGCTCATTTATTCAACACGTATTTATTGAGCACCTACTATGTACAACACACAGTGAATTAGACCTAGGTTATGTCCTCATGGGCCTACAACCCAACAAGGCTAAAAAATATGTACGACTAATTATAACACCAAATAAAAATTTTACGTGTCATGAAAGAGGGACAGGTGAAGGACATTGAGAGCTAAAAAGAAAAAGACATTTACTTCCACAAGGAAAAATCACGCCCAGCTCCACAGAGACAAGGTGTCTACATAGCAGGTCATATGCAGCTGCAGGTAGGTGTGACCTGAGAGAAGGGGGAAGAGAAGAAGGTTCTGGGGAACCAGACACGCAATGACCCAGTACAGTGTGAACCTGTGGAACAAGGTGCTTCCGGGGTGGCCAGCTCCCCAGGTGCAGGCAAGGAGTAGACTTTCATTAGAGAGTACATCAGTGTGTATTTAAATGCACAACATACACAATGTATAAAGATTGACTTAAATGCATATTAACGTAAGAAGAAAGGCTAAGCAGCTGGTATGATTCAGACACTAAGCACCTGAAAGACATTAACTCATTTAATTCTTACAGTTGAACATAATCTGTGACTCCTGCTGACGAGGAAACCGAAGCACAGAGAAGTGAATCGCTTTCCCCAGTTGGACAGCGATGCACACATAACCCCTGTGTCATACAGCCTCTCAATTTTTATAATTTTTATATAGTTCTTTCGCATAATTAACATTAATGATGGAGAATATCTAAAAATACAGAAAAGTTAAAAAAGAAAATAAGTCACTTATAATCACATCTCTCAAAGGTAACCAGAATGAACATTTCTCTATGTTATATGTTCATATATTTTTTTAAATAAAATTTGGATAGCATTATACATGTTTTATAACCTGGGTTTTTCCTTTAATTTATTATGGACAACTTCCCAAGTTGTTAATATTTAGGCTTTAATGGCTGTAGGGTATTCCATGAATATTCTATAATATGTGACATTTTCTACATAACCTGGCTCTAATAGTTGGAGACGTGAGTTATTTCCATTTTTTTCTACTAGATAATGATACAGTTGTGAATAATTTTTAAAATAATGATCTGCATCCATTCCTAGTTAAAGTCAATTCCTAGACATGGAACTGCTGTGTTCGACCACTGAAAGTCTCAAAGTTCACATCCAAATCACCAAGCATTCTGACAGAACGTCGGCATGAGGTTCACCCTCGCCGGCAGAATACAAAGGTGTGCACTTCCCAGCACACTCACGGAGCGGGCTCATCACCTTTCCCACCTTTGCCAACACTGCCGGGGAAAATGCTGTCTCAGGGGCCGTTCTCAATCAATGTCTTAAATCTAGGAGTACCGTTAAACGCTTTTGACATTAATTTTTTATTTGTAGACGTTATATTTTAGACATTTGTATTACTACTTTGATGAAAGTTTTATTTGTGCTTTTTTGTACGTTTCTGACTGAAATATTTATCTTTTCACTAGATTCCTTGATATACTAAAGATACTAGCAGGTTTCCTTATTTCCCATTTTTTCACTTACCTTCTCATTTTCTTTGTTGGATTGGGGTTTTTGCTTGTTTGGGCTTTTTGGCAATGTCATTTTTATTTTTATGTTGTCAGTGCATAAATCTCTTCTCCTTTGATTACTTCTTTTGCAATTATGATTAAAAAGGACTTCCCTGCCTCCAAGTTCAGATAAATGCTACCTATTTTTTGTACTAATTCTTTGATTATTTCTTGTTTTGTATGAATTCTCCAAACCCTCTGAAATTTCCTTGGGTGCATATTTTGTTTTTAGCTTTGTTCTCTTTTCTCTCCAAGATCCTGGAAACTTTAACTTCACACCTCGCCTGTTCATCCTCAGCAGTTCCTCTGGGGATTTCTCAGCCACGGAGTTCATGTACCCTGCCCGGGACCCCTCAGTGGTCAATTCCATGCCCTTCCTGCAGGAAGATCTGTATAGCGCACCACAGCCAGGTACGGCTGCCAGGGGACAGTGGCCTTGCTGAGCGGCAGAAGCTACATCATCCAAAAAGCCTTTTTATTTCCCTTGTGCATTCATTAGGCAGATTTTCTTTGTCAGGTACACTGCCAGAACACTTTTGTAATATTATCTCATTCAATCTTCACACCTACTCCAAAAGAAAAGTGGTATCACCCACGCGTTGTAAGAAACTGAGGCTCAGTGACTTAAGTCGCCCACATGCATGTTAGGATCAAGTTGAGCACAGCAGTGTCAGGCCTGGTGTGTCTGTGGCTTCCCCAGCCTTCCCTCAGTCTTCCTGCTTGTGGTCCACAGTTGTCTGCCCTGGTCCCGCTGTCCTATTGTCATTTGAGACAGAAGAAGGGGGTAGGGAAAGGGCAGTGATGACCTTGTCTCTACCTTTCATCAGATAAAGCAAAAGCTTTCCCTGAAGCCCCCAGCAGACTTCTGCCTGCGTCCCTTTGGCCAGAGCTCTGTCACATGGCCACCCCAGCTGCAAGGGAGCCTGGGAAAGCAAGTGGCCAAAGAGCAGGATATTGGGAGTATCTGCAGAATTAGGCAAAGGACAGTAGCCACCGTACCAAGGCTGCACAGCTGAGCCGTGGCCTCACCTGGGTCTTCTAATCAAAAGGTCAAGTTTATTTCCACTCGACCACTACCTGAAGACAGAATCTGTGTGCTCTTGTTCTGGTTGGGACAGTCACAGTCCCTGGAGACTGGGCTGTGTATATAGTCCCTCTTCCCCTCCCTGGACTCAGCCTAAGGTTGGCCACCCCTGTCCCACAACAAGAGCCTGGAGCCACAGCCAAGAACCTCACCTGTCACCGGCAGCCTAGGTCACCACCTTAAAAGCTTGATGGATATACAGGTCATACTGTGGGGCGTATTAGCAAGTATCTTAAAAAGGGAGGCTGCTACCCACCCTCTTCATCCTGTGGCTCAAGATGGGTTATTAACCCCCACTTGGCTTTTCAAGTATGTGGTTTTTACAGAATGCTGAAATGTATGCTAGGACCCAGGGCAAGCTGAGCTAAAGTGAGAGCCCCTTTACCACGTGGCGTAAGAGTAGGCTGGTGGTTTGATGACAAGAAAAGGTAAGAAGCATGAATTTTAGAGCCCATTCCTCTCTAAAAGAGCCATGGACTTCACACCACCGCAGAGCAGTCACACATAGGCTTGGACATCAGGGAGCTGTAAGGCCAGCATGAAGCGCTCCCCAGGTTTTCGTTCACTCCTTAGAGATAATTGCCCCTGCACTCGGCACCCTGGGGATGCCTGTGGTTGAGGAGGGGCCACGGGAGAGGAAGCTGGAGGAGGGATGAGGAAGGAGGCCCGCATCATCGGTGCCCAGTCTCTCTTTCCTGATTTAATGTTCAAAGGACCCCGCCTTTGCTCCTGAATTTAACTGCCAAGGGGATTCTGCCCCTGACCAAGGCAGCCAGGAGGGAAGGCATCTGTTAGATTTGGGGAAACATGAGTGGAAACCTCCATGAAGAGGCTTGATTGTGTGGTCTGTCCTCACCCTCACAGCGCTTTTCCTGGTTGACAATCACCACGAGGTGTACCTCTGGCAAGGCTGGTGGCCCATCGAGAACAAGATCACCGGTTCTGCCCGCATTCGCTGGGCCTCTGACCGAAAGAGTGCCATGGAGACCGTGCTCCAGTACTGCCGGGGTGAGGCATCTGCAGGGCTGGGCTGACTGGCAGGCCCCAGACCCCTGGGTACAGTGATGACCAGCATCCATTCGGAAGCTAGCGCCAGCGGCCCTCTGCAGACTTGGTCAGAGCCCCGCCCAGCCTCCCCCTGCGTGTGCCAGCCAGCCCCGACACGGCCTGGCAGACAGTGACGAAACCAATTTTCTCTTTAACTTTTGAGGCTTGTTAATTTTCAGATTAGTGTATTGTCAGCTGCCAGCATGAACGCAATTTCATTTTTCTTTTTTCTATTATAAAGCCATTTAATTTGTTACCCTGGAGGTTGAAGGCTGTCCCTTGAACCCCTGACCCTTGAACAACAGGGTTTGGGCTGCGTGAGTCCAGTTATACACAGATTTTTTTCAGTAAATATACAGTCGGCCATTCATATCCGTGGATTTCACATCCAGTGATTCAGCCAACTGTGGCTCAACAAGTATTCTCAGTGTGCAGGTGGGAGTCTGCGGACGTGGAGGGCCGACTGTGTGCAGTGTTCTATACTCTGTATAAGGGACTTGAACATCCATGGATGTTGGTGTCTGTAGTGGGGGGTTGGCGGTCCTGGAACCAATCCCCTATGGCTACCAATGGGCAACCAAGTTTTGGGGGTTCCAAGGTTATACATAGATTTTTGACTGCATGGCTGTTAGCGCCCCTACACCCCATGTTGTTGAGGGTCACCTGTATTGTAGAACGCCCTGGACTGGTTAAAACTCTCTGCACCCAGGATTAGTCGTGCTGTGGGGCAGGCTGGCCTCTACCCGCACTGTGTTCCACACGCAGCCTCACGCTGTTGGGGAGTGGAAAGCTCCTCCACAGGCAGGAACGCCAATGGCGACCTCATTAGCATTCATTATTATTTTTAGCCTGATATCAAAAAGGAAAGGTCTGTGGTCAATTCATGGTTTTTTACTATGTTGTCCACCTAAAATCTATGGGCTTCTGTGTAATCTGAAGATGCCAGTAATTCATTTCTTATCTGAATTTTAAAGGTTTATTGATTAGTTTAGTGTCACTAGGTGTACAGTGGATTCTTTTCTTGAAAATCTCTTTAATAATAAAATAACTCGCTAAATTTCCCACCAAATGTTCAAGCTACAGTAGCTTATAAAATGCCGCGTTAGCTATTTAGTTCTCTTTGAACTTAATGCTGCATTAGGAATATTTCTGCAGGTGAGGGCAGAAGGAAGGGCGTGTCCCACCCCCGAGAGAGACTTCCTCCTATCCAAGGCCCCAGACACATTTTGTTATGTTCAGAAAGTATAGAGTCAGGTGAATGATGTGCAGTTTTATGCAAAGTCATATGCATAAAATGAATATTATGTAAACATCACCCATGTGTTGTTATGAACTATGCATAACTTCCATTTAAAGCATGAAGTCAAGAGATCCAAGCAGAGAGGAAAAGATTTCAAGGGAAGTCAGACGAAAGGTGGAAGAAAGACGGGGCCTCCGGGTCTGGGCCTGCTAACACTCGCCTTCTGTGTAACTGCAGGAAAAAATATCAAGAAGCCGCCGCCCAAATCTTACCTGATCCACGCGGGCCTGGAGCCCCTGACGTTCACTAATATGTTTCCCAGCTGGGAGCACAGAGAGGACATCGCTGAGATCACAGAAATGGTGAGCACACCCCCTTCCCTGTGAAGGGGGATCCCCGCCTTTTGGAGTGTAGGTGGATTTTTCCTGGGGGAATTGCATTTTCAGTATGAGAACGTGTCCCTTCATTTACATCATGTTAACAAGTCTATGTAGAATTAGCTTAGGAAGAGGAAAGAAGTCTAAGGAAAGAGAAATCATTGAAAGTATTTTGGTAATTTTCTACACATAGTACTCAGGTCCAAAACCTGAAAAGCAAAGGTGAATTTAATTACTTTGAAAACATCCGTAAATAAAAGCCTCTGCCTCTTCACTCTCAAGGCCCACACGAGGCACAGCAGAGTCCCCGTGTTTCAGACACTGGCCTGTGTTAAAGGAGACACAAATCACTCTGTGATGAATTAACCTGTGCAGATAACTCAGTGAATGCCTGTGTTATGAATCACTCCCGATAAGGTGCTGCTCACTAACTCATTAATATTCTTTTATGAGACCACCTGGTATTACCATGAGGCATTTATCAGAATCACTGTTGCCAAAAAATATTATGAACTAGAATGTCAGCATTTCCAACTGCACAGAGAAAAAGGAAGCTTCCTGCAACTATATAGAATTTCTTAATTAATGAGTTTTTCACGTTGGGAGGAACAGAGCGTTTTTGGTTTGGTGAGTAACAGGTCTGTAGGTCTGTTGGTTCTGGTTCTTTCACAGAGTAGGAGAACTGCTTTTCTGGGCAGAGTGGGGCGGTGGGGGCGGGGGAGTGGAGATGGCCTGAGTACATGTTATAGGAGATCTGAATAAGTTTAAACAAGAAAAGTTTGCTGCCGCTTAGCAACAGAGGGAGCCTGTTTCCTAGTGCGAGCATCACCGCCAGTCCTACCCCTCTGTGGCCGAATGGACTTCACGGGCATAGAGAGGGCTCCGGCAGCCTGCCATCCAACACCGTCAGCGAGCGGGCTCTGTTCTTGATAGATAAATTTGTGATCCACGGGACTTCAGAGCTCCAGGGAATGGGAGCACTATTGCTGCAGTCTAAGTTCAAGGCCATAAATGATGGCCCTTCTTTTGTGTTCATACTCCATCACTGGGGCTGGCAACGGGCTGCACAATATGCTGTGCAGGCCCGCAGGCTTTCGGCCAGTGAACAGTTGGCTTCCCACGTCAACAAGTTGTAATAATAACGAACATTCACTGAGAGCTCGCTCTGTGCCAGGTACTGCTCTGAGCACTTTACATTGATTTCTCCATTAATTTCCACAACAGTCCATTAAGAGTCTTCATATTATTATTCCCATTTTACCGGTGAAGGAGCTGAGGCACACAAACAGGAGGCAGCTTGCCCCGGTCTCAGGCTCCGGCTAGCTCTGAAACCCACGTCTTGACAGTTAGTCTGTGCTGGATATCGCTGCCCTGTTGGCCATTCGTTCCCCCACCCACCCACCAGGAAGGCGGCCAATCTGGGATTCACTTTAACAGAAGAGGACAACTTACCTGAATAACCTAAAAAGTACACAGTGATTTTTAACAGAGGAAGACAATTTACCTGAATAAATTAAAAAGCACAAAGTGATTTTCTTTTAAAAATTCTTGATTCAACCCTGGCATATTCTAGATGCATTTTCTAATTGTTTTTAAATATTGTTAAACAAACATCATTATTTGGACGTTTCTGGTGTTTAGACTTCATATTTAATCATCTTATGTCACAGTTCCCTCATAGGAGAGTTCCTAACCTTTCCTTCTGAGGCAGCCCAGAGGCAGGACTTGTTGAACACGTAGGGGTGAGAGGGCACCTAAAGTCCTGGGAGGACTGGGGGGCTTTAAGCAATTCCTTTCCACTTTAGAGCCTGTTTCCCCCCGAGGGAGGGTCCCCAGGCTGGGGTGCAGATCGTACCGGGTTGTGTGTTTGCCGGCACATGACAGAGTGTGTTCAGGTGTGGGACCCAGCTCTTTCTGCCCCCTCCTCGTCTCTAGGATACGGAAGTCTCGAATCAGATCACCCTTGTGGAAGATGTGTTAGCCAAGCTCTGTAAAACCATTTACCCACTGGCCGACCTCCTCGCCAGGCCGCTGCCCGAGGGAGTTGACCCTTTAAAGCTTGAGATTTATCTTACCGATGAAGACTTCGAGGTAAGTGTTTCTTCGGGTGGGATAGCAATTAAACCACACGCTGGGCCGGAATGAGAGTCCTCTTAGCCGCTGGGCTTTTCTCCCAATTCTTCCAGTTTGCACTAGACATGACGAGAGAAGAATACAATGCCCTGCCCGCCTGGAAGCAGGTGAACCTGAAGAAAGCAAAAGGTCTGTTCTGAGTGCAGAGATGCTGGCGGAACCTCTGTTGTCACTTTCAATACCATTGGACCAGGAAAATGGGTATTTTTTGGACTGGTATTTTTAAAAATATTTTTTAATCAGAGTTTTCAAAACCTGAAGTTATTAGCTCTACTGCTTGTCCTGGAGTTGTGTATTTTGTAAATGTTTAAGAGAACTCTTTGGGAACTCTTTCCGCGATTCAGCAGGTAATGTTAATAAAAATCCCGTAGGTGCCCTTCTGCGGCCGCTCCTCGGTGGCTGCCACAGCACTGCCCTCTTGCTCCAGCTACGCGTTGCCTATTTTTTTTTAAGCAGTTCTCTTTATAAAGTGTTATTTTGATAGTTTGTGGATTCTAAAATATATATATTTATATAAACACCATATAAATCAAATATGTATTTAACAAAGCGATATGTATTCATTCACTTTTAAGATTTTGGGGGGGGTGTCAAAATAATATTAAAAGGTAGATGGAGTTGTTTCTGTGGGATCAGCTCTGGCACCAGTACGTGTATTCACCGTGGTCAGAAGTGTCTTTTCAGCATTAGGTCTTACTTGTTCTGAGTGCTGCTTCCGGTGCTAAAAGGAACAGAAAATGTGCACTTCCTGGCATGGAACCTGTGCAAATTCACCTTTCTACCTTAACGTCTCCCCAAAATGTATAGTGCCTTGTTTTTATGTACAGTTTATATACATAAAAATTTGCCCTGCCTTTTTTGATGGTGGTTTGGAGCATTATCTACAATTTTACTCTAAAATAGTAGAAATAAAAAAGCATCTCAATTTCTAATATCTGTTGTCAGCATTAAACATATCTTGTGATCTAGGACTCCAAAATAAAAGCTTCGGAATAAACATAGAAATTAATTGATTCGTTCACATTGAACTCCAAGCATGTTCCTTTCTGAAAAAATGGTGTTTTTTTTTTTGCAAATGTTAACCTAGTACCAATATTTCACCATTAAATAGTATCTGCTCTTTTAATTTAGTTTAGGACAAGATTTTAGACAAGGTCATAGGGCCACATAGACAGATATTTGACCCATAAAATTCGAAATACTAGGTCAAGACATATTTCTGCAAAGCACCCTGTGACAGCATCTCTCTACCCTAAAACTATATCTACATCCACAGTCCAAACTGTATCTACATCTCACAATCAGGATCTCAGTGCCTTTTTAAATATTGAATAGATAAGGTATTTAGAAAACGTAAAGCAAGCCAGCAAACTCACAGGCTCAGAGGTTGTTAATATCCCAAGTCCGTTGTCTGAACAAGTTTTCCATGCCTGCTCTAAGTGGTCACTGCTCCCCCCACACACTTTGTTTTAATTTTAACATAATGAATAGCATTTGCTTTCAACGTCGTCACATACGTGTGTACCTGCACCGTGGGACCGTGACCCCTTCCTCATCCCACCGCTTTATGACTATGTGACACTGGGCAGTCACTGAGTTTTCCACTACATTTTCCTTAAACAAAAAAGAGTCAATACCAGCTCTCCTGCCCACATTGTGGGATTGATTCCTGGTGAGGATCAAGTGGAAGCTCCTTAAATATTGTCCGGTCCCAGCTACCTGCTGATGCCAGTGTTTTTGTTATTGTAGCTGACCTAGGGGAACCAAGAGTGGAGGCTGAGGAAGGAGCCACACCCCTAGAAATGACAGATGAAACTAAAACAAGTGGGACCTTCCAAAGAAGCAAATACAGGAGGGAAAGGAGCGAGGGGAGCTCAGAGTGTGTGCCATGGGCGGTGAGCGAGGAGAAGCAGAGAAGGGCCCCCGGAGGCAGCAGGGCCGCCAGTGGAGGCAGGACGGCCATGTCAGTTCACAGAGGTGGCCTGGACCGTTTGTGCACAGAAAGTGGCTGGGGTGCTGGGAGAGCCTCCAGTGAGGAGCCTACCAGAGATGATAGATAAGCATCAACAGCAATATTGCATTTTGTCATAGGAAGTATGTATAAAAAAACCAGTATATAGATCTCTGGACTGTCTGCAGTTTCAGGCATCCGCTGCGGGTCTTAGAATGCATTCCCCTTGGGTAAGGGGCATTGCTTTCTATGCAATGTCCTGAAAGACAAAGTCATTCAGACAGAAAGCAGACCGTTGGTGGCTGGAAACGGAAACGGGAGTGAAGGCTGACTGCAAGCAGCAGGAGGGCACCTCTGAGGGAGAGGGAAGTGCTTCTAAAGCCGGATCGTGGCGGTGGTTGCACAACTTTGTAAAAGTGCTAAGACTTGTTGGGCTGCGCACTTGGAGGCACATTCTATGGCGTGTATGATGCCTCAAGAAAGCTGTTTTAAAAAATAGTAACACTGATCTATGTGCAAAGTGCCAGCATTAGCATTATGAGGATTTGTAAATTAGGATTTGAAGATCATGGATACTTACTTACCTGGGTCACTTGTTAGGACAAGGAGGCAGACTTTATTCAGAGCCACCACTATAGGGGTGGGAGCCCCTGCAGTGAGGTTTGCTCGAGGGGAGGGGGATTGGGCTCAGCTCAGAACAGACAAGGAAAAGTGGGAATTTATAACCAGGGGGCAGAGAGGGTGGTGACCAGTGGGTGGAAAACCAGTCAAAGGAAGCATGAAGACCAGGGTAAAGGGGACTTCTGCCTGAAGCAGATCATGGGGCTCAGACACCGCCCGGAGGACGGTGGGGATGTGGACCCTGGCCAGATAACAAGGGTGATCAGGTGTCAAGGGTGGTGGGAAAGCTGGCCTCACATAGTTGACAAGATTCTTGCTAAAAGAGGGCTTTTGGAGGACATGCCCAAGGACAGGGCCCATTTGGGCTCAGAGGAGTCTCTGTCACTACTTCCCAAATACAGGTACTTCAGTAGTTTATGTTCTTCTAGACTTTTGTTTACTTCTATTGATGTAGAGATGTATGCTCATACATTTTTGAAGAGAAAAATTGCATTTGTTCTTCAGTGTCTTAATTTTCCTGTTAACAATAGGGCTCAGACAGAGGTCCATGGGTGTTTATCTGGGTGTGGGTGAGGTTCTGAGGCCACAGAGGGTGCAGTGTGGAGGCCAAATCAGCCACCTCCCCCCACTCCCCACCCCGGGGCCAGTCCACATTCCTCACAGGTGGGCAGCATCACGCCCAGGCCCAGAAACAGGGTGAGAGCTACGCTTTCACAGGCCTTGACATTAGATGCAGAGCTAAGGGCCAGAGTTCTCGAGGCAGGCCCTGTAGAAAGCCTTCCTGGACAGCAGAGCAGTGAGCGGGTGTGGAGAGCACAGTAACAAGGCAGAGGTCAAGGTAATGATTCAAAGGCAAATAATGGAAATTTGACTCTATTGGTGTGGCATTTGGCCCGAAGAAAACTTCCTACTTTACTTTTAAAAAATAAATACATAAAGGATGTCAGGACTGCTTTAGATGACCTGCAGTAGATGGATTCCACACACAGGTCAGGGCAGAAAGACATTTGTCAGGGGACAACACCAGAGATTTTGTGTGCCTCTAATCAGGATGTGGATTTGCTGGAGTATGGAGCTTGTGTGGAAATACCCCACAGGTTGTACCATTTGAATGCACAGTGCATGATGTTGATCCTGGAGGGTGAAAGGGAAGAAAGATAAACAGACCAGCACCCCTCATTTCTGATAATGGACTGGTCCTCTGCTGAGCTTTTGTGTTGTGCTGCTGACATTGAAAACAAAGCTCCGGGAGCAGAAAAGAATGCTGGCTGAGATCCTGGCAGGAGGCGTCCCAAACCCCTCAGTCTGACATCCCTCAGAGCGGTGGGAAGAGCCCTTGACACCTAATGCCATGCAGCTCAGGAAGTCTCTTTAGGAAGATATTGGAACTGACGTGTATGGTCGGGAGATCGACATAAATTGCCTGTGATGAAATCTCATTGAATGAAGTCCAACTTTACTGTCTGAGCACCGTTTTAGCATCCATCCTGAAATGGTTACAACAGGGCGTGTTAGCTCCATGACGGAAAGAAATGTTGGATGACAACTAAAGAAGGAGCTGTAAGCCAATACGGAAGCAAAGAAAAGTAAAGTGGAACAGGGAGAAGAGCCAGGTACCTGGTACTTTTTGATTGCTGGTTTCTGCAAATGAACACAGGCAACTAAACTGCTTTTGGAAAGTGTAAGCCATTGTTAGCCAAAGCCCGTCCTAGGAGGCGGTGATCAAGCAGGCACCCCACTTCCCTTCCTGGCTTCCTTTGCCTCCTCTGCCTCCACCTTCAGGGGTTCCTGCCCCTGCAAACACCAGTGCTTCCTGTGCTAGAAATCGGGAATCACAGGGGGCTCACATGGAGCATCGTTTGTCAGTGCTGACATTTCAGATCCTAATGGGGAAGATTTTTTTCTGGCGGTTGGCAGGGTCCTTCCACCAACCAGACCTGCCTGCACTGGCAGCCCCATCACCTGCCCGCATGTGTTTCTGGGGTCATGTGCTGGACCCACAGCCCTGTCATGAGGGCAGTGGTCCATAAGCGCCTGTGTTTACTACTCATTCACCTCAGTGTTGATGAGTGTGCAGAAGGTGTAGGCCTCACCAGAAAATGTGCACAAGTCATGTCCAGGTTCTGCCCCCACAGAGTGAGCATTCCGGGGAGAAGAAAACAAGGGGCATTCACCAAAAGCATAAGATGCTATGAGAGTCTGTTATGGATTGAAATGCACACTCTTCACCCCCTCAAAGAAATCGATATGCTGGCGTTCTAACTCCCACTAGTACAGCGTGTGACTTTAGTCGGAGATAGTCTACAGGCAGTCAAGTGAGGTCATTAGGGTGGCCCTCACCCGATATGACCAGAGTCCCTACGGGAAGGGGGAATCTGGACACAGAGACAGGCATTTATAGAGGGAAGACAGGGTGGGAAGAAGACTGGCAACTAACTACAAAGGGGGATCCCTGAAAAATGGAATTTATTTATTTAAAAAACTGTGTTTTTATTCTTACACATTTAAACTTCAGTCACCTTCAAAGCACTCTCCATTTGATGCAATGCATCTACTGAGACATTTTTCCTCCTGCTCAAAACAGTTTTTGAACTCATCAATTTTGATGTCTTTTAGTGCTTCTACTGTTTTTTGTTTGTTTCATCTCTTCCACATTGGCAAAATATTTCCCTTTGAGCCCTTTTTTCCTCTGGGAAACAAGAAAAAGTCTCTTGGGGCAAGATCAGGTGAATAAGGAAGGTGGGGCATGGGGGTCATGCCATTTTTGGTCAAAAACTGCTGAACACTCAGTGCGGTGCAGGCAGGTGTTCTCCTTAATCACCCATCATGAAATAGGCAAATGTGTTGTAAGTCTTCAAAAAAATTCACTGAAGCCAAACGCAGCCTCTCACAACAACGCCAGCTGATACACTGATACAGGTGGGTTCCTAGAACACTCATCTAGTTGGGGAAGCCTGTACTACAAGGGGCCCACCCTCCAGAAAATAATTCTGGGATTTTGGGGGGTCCCTCCATCATACAATCCAAAGAGAGAGACCTTAGAAGAGACCAACCCTACCAACACCTTCATTTCAGATTTCTAGACTCCAGAACTGTGAAACAATAAATTTCTGTTGTCTTAAGCCATGCAGTCTGGTCCTTTGTTACAGCAGATCTAGGAAACACACAGAGTGCAAAGGAGGGTCTTCTGGTTGGAGGGGGAAGGAAAGGGAGCAATCAAGGCAGCTTCCTGGAGGAAGTGTTATCTGGGTAGGCATGTGTAGGAAACTGGACTGTGGGTATGTGTACAGGACTGTGCACTTACACAGTCGTACTCTGGACTGATAGGATTTCTCATGCAGCTAGTATCAGCCCATCAGACAGTAGCTCCAAAGGGGAATATTTAATGAGGGAAGGTGGAGAGGGAGGGTGTGCCAGTCTCCCAGCTGTGGCACAGGCAGGATAAGGGAGTAGCAATTACAGCCTCAAGGCTAAAGTGAAGGTGCAATGTGGTTAAAGGAAGTTGGAAATGGACAGGCTGATTGGTCCAGGGCAAAGGACATTTTCAGGTGAGAGGACAAGCTGGCGGCAACATCTGGGACTGATTCCTGGTCTCCAGGATGCATTAGACCAGTGGGCGGCGTCTCATCCTCACCGTGCCCCGGGGAGTTTGTTTTCAGGACCCTGCGGTCTCATCTCACCTGCTTACCATACACTGTGGGGCCACACTTCTATGTTGCACCTTTATATTCAAATATTAAAAGTGTTGGCTCTATTCAGTGCCTATCTAGTCTACTCTTCGTACAAAATTTTTTTCTGAAATTTCCGGCAGGTAGCACAGTCCATGGGGAATGCTAGTCTAGAGTTTTCTACCCAACAGGGCCATTGTTGCAGAATTGTACTGACTCCAAGATGGCTCTGCCCAGTGCTGGGTACAGGGTGGCCCCCCAGACTCGGTCATCTGCGCTCCATCTGCATGTGATGATTACTGCCTTATGGAGACCCACAAACACCCACCTGTGTCTCCTTTAGGAGGGACTCGGGAGGGGAGGGAAAGGAATCCCACTCTCAGTCCTGTGCCAGCATTCTCCAAACAATTCCATCACATCCATGAAGCCGTCCTGGGAGGTGCTTGTTGTCCCCATTGTAGAGGTGATGACCTCAGAGGTCAAGTTTCTGGCCCATCCTCCCACTGCTAGCTCGGGCAGAGGTTGAATTTGACTTTGCCTCTGCTTCCCCTCTATCCTGCCGCCACCATGTGGCCAAAAGAAAGCAGGTACTAGTTTTCATGATCTCTGACCCAAAGTTTGGCTCTTTCAAGTGCTAAAAAGTGCCCAGTTTGCCCACCTGTCCCCCACTCCCCACCATCATTGATGTGGAAGGCGGAGATCACTGGAGGGGCTGCTGGCATGTAACAGGGACGGAGAGGGGATCGCACAGGGAAAGCGCAGGCTCCACACTCTCAGACTCCCAACCCCAGCGCTGCCATTTGCAGCTGTTGGGTTTGAGCAAGTTCCCTAACCTCTCTGTGTCTCAGTTTCACTCACATCTGTCGAGTGGGGTTGGTACTACCAGCACCTCCCCCGTACAAGGTGGTGTGAAATGGCAGAATGTGGGTGAAGCACTGAGCTGCCTCAGAGCAGTCCTCCAATAACGTAGGAAGGTTACAGACCAGGGGATGGAAGATGGGGACCCACTGACGCTGGACAGCAGCAGCCTCAGGCACTGGGGCTTCCTGGGGCTTGGACTGGGGGCCAGGACTCCACCACCAGGACCCAGGGGATGACTGTCTCCACGGGAACTCAGCAGGTGGTGTGGCATGCTGCCTCCTTCTCAGGCAGTACCAACTCTGGCCTCATGCACAGGACTCAGCTCCATCTTAGGGATCTAAGGCCGAGTCACTGACCGTTCCCACTGCATTCAATGTGACTCCAGCGTGTGGAAGGTGGGAAATGGGCCAGCTCTCTTCGGGACCATTCAGGCAGGTCCTCCTGTTCCCAGTAGAACCCTAGAACCTCAGAGAGGCCTCCCGGGGCTCAGAGACTCCGGCCCCCTTGTCCCATGGAAGGATCTCTGCTGTTCCCAGTGGTGGGAGGCAGGTGGCCATCCTCTCTCCTGACTCCGGCTGCAGAGGGTTTTGCCTCACTTTAATTTGGAGCCCTCATGGCCCCAGGCCCCAGCTGGGCATCTATGTGGACAGGGCTCCACGTCCAGTGGCTCCTGCTTGAGTGCCCTCTGCGCAGCAGGAACAGAACGCTGAGTCACCTTGCTCTCTATGAGAAAGGACCCGTAGGCCCTGGGAGTGATTCAGATCTTGTTCCACCGTTTGGGAGAACAAATGGAGGGAGTAAAATATTCAGATGGAGCCTACACACTGCCCTTGAGAGCTTGGGTGGGAGGAATGGCCGGATGACCAGGGGCCTGAGGAAGGAAGTGCTCGCTATGAAAACAGAGCTTCTAGAGAGTCCCTGAGAGCTTCCCCAGCCCCTGCAGTGATAGGGTTGGGGAGAGATGTTTGCTGCTCATATCCAAATAGTGCTCTGACAGATTCACATTAATTTTCAAAATAATAATTTTGAAATTATGAAACCTGTCAGCTACATTCCTCCAGCTGGAAAAGCCCGGACTCCGAATGGCGACTGGCCAGGGAGAGAGGGAACCAGAGACGACATTGGTATCCGGCCGTGGTCTGCAGTGGAGGAGCTGCAGGGCCGGCAGGTGACGCTGTTGCTCACCAGCTGAAGCCCAGGAGCCCGGCAGGGGAGCCCCTCCCTGCCATTGCCCTAAGGTCGTGATGTGGAAAGCAAGCACCAGTTCTTTGGCAGTGGGATGGGCTAGAACCTGTCCCCCAAGACCCAAGCTGCCCCTGAGTGACCCCAGCTCCACTCCTTAAATTATTTTCAACAGAAACAACAGGAATTTAGTGACTGGGAGTACAATCCCCATCTGCAGCCTGCTTTCGATCTGCCCCTGCTAGGGGCTCAGAGAATGTTCTCAGAGGCAGACCCACTGGAGGCCAGCCCTGCAGTGGTGCAAGCACTGAGGAATTACACAGCTAAATGGAACTGCCCGAGGTCAGGGCCCTGCAGGAGGCCCCTGCCTCTGTACACACACTTCTTTTTGTTTTCCTTCTTTAAATGTCCTCCGGCAGTTTTGCCGTCTATAAAATGAAGGTGCTACCTTTCTTAGAATCGATTAGTTCATGTCAAGAAAGCTCTCTGCAGAGGGAAAGCACTAGATTCTATTTACCAAGTATTTAATTAGCCACACTTGGGGATGATTCATACTCATATACTCATACTCCTTTCTCTTGCAGAATAACCAGAGAAAATGTCAGGAACAGAAATATAATTTTAAATACAGGTTTTCATAGATTTTGTACCTTTCGGGACTATAAGAGAGAATTTTTGAATTAACGTTCCAATTTCTCCCTGTTGGCCAGGGCCCTGAGGAAACAGTCTCCCTTCTCACTCAGCCCATTGGCCGGGGCCACTGCTGCCCCAGGCACCCTCAGCCTGGCCTAGGCGGCCCCGGCCACAGCCCAGCGGTGGCATTAGGGCAGAGTCACAGGAGGGCCTGGTGTCAGGAGGCCTCACTTACGTGCCCCAAGCTGCTCTCCTTCCTGGCAGGCCACACTATCTCCTCTGCCTCCAGCCGTTTCCTCACATCCTATCTGTCACATGCCTGCCCCCTTTCTGCCCTGGCAGGGACTCTGTGAAGAGAAATTAGGTCATATGCAAGACATGAGTACTTTCACGTGGAAGACACCAAAGCAGCCCAGAGTTGAAGGTGATTCAGAGGCATTTCTAGAGGCTTAGAAGCAACATGGACCAGTTTATGTTCCGGTCAGAGCCCCACCCAAGCAGACTGTAGACTTCTCCTGGCACATGGCAAAATTATTTTATTTCTTGTTCTGCAGAGATTTACTAAGCCTCTGCCAATGGTATAAAGCTATGCTAGAGATGCATGTTAAAATGGTACAGACGACTGTCTCTGACTTTCTCACAAGGCATAATTTTCAAAAAGTTAAAAACAAAACCCTCAATGGATTATATTTGGGGGTCTCCAGAAAACAGGCCTCAAGAAGGGCAAGACATGTATTGGGGAAAAGACAAAAGATAGAAGGAGCAGGAGGGGGCAGGGGGAACCTTCAGATGACGGTGGAAGTCTGACCCCTGAATCAAAGGACCGAGGAGGGAGCGGAAGAAAGGGCTTCCAGCTGAGGGGCAGCTCAGGGAACATTTTGGCCAATCCAAGGGGACCCCCAGAGCAGAGGTCGCCCTTTTGAGGACATGGACAGAAATGCCCAGGCCCCGGGCCCCCGCTGGGCTGGGTCGCTAGCCAGGCCTGACCGTGGATCGGAAGGCACTGCACTAGAAGCCGCCAGCTGACCAGCCTCCTCGAAGCACAGGCCAAAGACTTAATTCGTTGGGTGGGTAATGACAGAAGAAACAGGGGAGTTCGTAACTACACGTACACCCCAACACTTACATGTTTCTGTGTATAGAGAGGAGACAATAGGAAGAGGAGCACGGGAATCAGATTTCAAAATTACATTCAAATTGGGTCAGGTGCAAAAGTTAATAAAAACATTAACGTTTGCAGTAACTCTTTTCTACCACTCAGAAATAATTTTCCCCTCTACTCAACAAAAATCATTTGCAGTTTCTTCATCTCGTACAAGTTCACATGTAACTTCAGCCTCTGGGCCAGGATCAGCAGCAGGACCTCAGTCAGACAAGACCGCCTTCCCGAGAGAGCCCAGCACCACAGGCAGGGGCGGTGTCCAGACTGGCACTTGTGCCTCGGGTCCCCATTTCAGACAACAAGCACTGCCTCAGGGAGCTTACGTTCTGGGGGG
>VMDR010009900.1:0-32168 GCA_007922815.1 Macrotus californicus | reverse complement strand
ATGCTCACAGACTTGGTTGAATCTGGTCACAAATTAGATGAACAAATGAAGGCTATGCTAAGTGCAAAAAAGGCAAATGTACAGGGAACCAACAGTGATGGGAAGGAAACCAGGACTCAAAGCAATGGTGTGGACCAGAAGGAGGAAAAAAACATTCAACCAGAACAGAATAAAGAAACAAGAACTCAAAAAAATAAAGAGAAGCTTAGGAACCTCCAGGACATCTTTAAACGTTCCAACATGTGAGTCATAGGGGTACCAGAAGGAGAAGAGGAAGAGCAATAAACTGAAAACTTATTTGAACAAATAATGAAGGAGAACTTCCCCAATCTAGCAAAGGAAATAGACTTCCAGGGACTCCAGGAAGCTCAGAGAGTCCCAAAGAAGTTGGACCCAAAGAAGCACACACCAAGGCACATCATAATTACATTACCCAAGATTAAAGATAAGGAGAGGATCTTAAAAGCAGCAAGAGAAAAGGAGACAGTTACCTACAAAGGAGTGCCCATAAGACTGTCAGCTGATTTCTCAGAAGAAACCTTACAGGCAAGAAGGGGCTGGAAAGAAGTATTTGAAGTCATGAAAGGCAAGGACCTACATCCAAGATTACTCTATCCAGCAAAGCTATCATTTAGAATGGAAGGGCAGATAAAGTGCTTCCCAGATAAGGTCAAGTTCAAGGAGTTCATCATCACCAAGCCCTTATTATAGGAAATGTTAAAGGGACTTATCTCAGAAAAAGAAGATCAAAACTATGAACAGTAAAATGACAACAAACTCAGTTATTAACAACTGAACCTAAAACAAAAACAAAAACAAACTAAGCAAACAACTACAACAGGAACAGAATCACAAAAATGGAGATCACACAGAGGGTTATCACCAGGGGAGTGGGTGAGGAGAGAGGGGGAAAAGGTACAGGGAATAAGAAGCATAAATGGTAGGTAGAAGATAGACATGGGGAGGTTAAGAATAGCATAGGAAATGCAGAAGCCAAAGAACTTATATATATGACCCATGGACATGAACTAAAGAGAGGGAATGCGGGTGGGAGAGGGGTTGTGCAGGGTGGAGGGGAATAAAGGAGGGAAAATGGAACAACTGTAATAGCATAATCAATAAAATATATTTTAAAAAATAAAAATAAATAAAATATTTTTTAAAAAGTCTATTTTAAAATATTTTAGATGTAGCTGAGTCACTTGGTAATGTGACCACACCACATAGATCAGTAAATGTCAGATCATGACCCCAAGGCATACTAAATTTTATTCCCTTGTGGTCTGAGGGAAGGCTCAGAAAGGTCAATGAAAATGTGAAAAGACTAGAAATGAGCTTGAGGAACAAAGCTAACGAGAAAGAGAAAGCAAAACAACAGTCCCGCTCCTGCTTCCCTGAGCAGAGGGAAGATCGATGAGACACATTTAGGTGACATTTAGGTGACATATGACACATCATAGCTGATGAGAAGCAGAGAAGAGCCTGGAAGAAAATGCAAAGAGCAAAGGGGCATCCTGGTGGCTGGGAATTTTATCAGAACACCCAGCAGCCACCTTCTCTTTCCTGCAGAAGCTCGGGTGGGAAATAAGGCTCGGCAGTGAGCACAGGGACCTCGTCCCTGCCCCTGTGGAGTCTGCATCGAGCAGACACGTCAGACATGGAATAAAACAACTGCACAAATACAATTTAAATTACAACCAGGATGAGTGCCCTAAAGAAGTGTGGGGTGCTATGAGAGCATACACACAGTTGAACCCAAACCTGAAGGATGAGCAGAAGTGAAGGAAGCAGAAGGATTAGGAAGAAGGGACAGCATAACCTCGGGCCTGGGCCTGGAGAAGCAAGCTACCTTGGGGACACGGGAGGACAGAATGGGTGGAGGAGAGAATATAAGGGGCAGGGGGGCTTTGTGTGGGATATATCAGCAGGCAGGGCCCATGTTGAAGATTCTGAACTTTATTGAAACTGCAATGTCAACTAATAGAAAAACTACTGTGAGCTAGTGGGTTGTTCAGGGAAGGAACAGAAAGCCAGGCTTCTGGCCTGAGCAACTAGGTAGATGGTGCTCAATTTACTATGTCTGAAAATATCAAGAGAACCAGAAGAGGAAAAGGCAGAGCATGAATCTTGTTTCTGACAAGGTGAATTTGAGATACCTGTGGCTCGTGGACTTGGAGAGGTCAGATCAGCAGCTAGGTGCATAATGGCAGAGGCAGAAGGAAGGACTGGGTTGGAGACATACATCTGGGAGTCACCAGTAATTAAAGCCATGGGAGTAGATGAGATATTTGGGGGAGAACTATAGAGGCAGCAAAGCAGAGAGGTGAGATTGCACCTAAAGAGACCCGTGCACACACAGGTGTGAGAGAAGGAGCTTATATGAGAGACTGAAATGCAGCTGGCAGAGTTAGAACCCAGGAGAGTGTGGTGTTGTAGCAGCCACAGGAAAGAACGGCTGAAGGATGGGGGACGGTGCTGAATTGTGCAAACGGTGGAGAGAACAACACGCAAGACCCAGGAGGCTGAAAAATTGTCATTGAATGTACAGCCAAGAGGGGTTTGGGTACTGAAGTGGGGGCAGAAGCTGGACAGGATTAGGTTGAGAGTAAAAGAGAAGTGACAGATGGAGACAACTTTAGAAGTTTGGCTATGACGTACAAGAGATAGAAAGGGTGGTGGCTGGTGACAGACATGGATCAAGCCCAGGATGAGTGTTACAGAAGCCAGGAAAGACTCCAACCTTTCTAAAGGCTAATGGGAAAGGTTCTGAGGGGGAGGGATGACACAGTAGACAATTTACAGGAGTGAAGAAGACACAGGAGAATGGAGGGAATAATCAACAGGTAGAAAGACTGACCCTAGATGGAAGGAGGGTATTCTTCCCATGACGCTGCATTTGCTAATGCCATAATGAAGGCCAGTTAGCTGCAGTGGTGACTGGCTTTTCAGGGACAAAGATTTTAAGCATGGAACACAAATTAGGTCCTTTATAATTACTTACAAAGATTCGACTATTAGAGAAAAATATGTCTCCCTGCTTAAAGGTCACAATTGTGAAGCAGAATTTACTTAAACTTTAAGTTTAAATAAAGAATTTATTTAAACTATAAGTGCCCTAACCACTTGTCTTTCTCCATTTGCTCTTGTTTAGGTATCTCACATTTCCTTAAGCTATTTTTAATACAATTATAGAACAAAACATTATTAGACTCAAGAGTTAAAATGAAATTAGATGGCAGTGAATTCTCAAGAAACATAAGTAGGTCCAGAATAGTCTACTCACTTCAGGCCTCATATAAACCAACACTACTGGAGCAACTACTACAAATCCATTTGAGATGTCTTCATTAGCTATTTAATTGTATGTTTTCCAAAGAGCTTCAGGATCTATTGGTGTTCTGAAAGAGGACTTTTAATTCCCCAATCCTTGAAGGCTTCTCAAAGAAGCCAACAAGATGAGACCTGACAGCATCCTTCCACAGCCAGCCAGCACACTTAAATACCTCGTCAGCCACCTGTGACCCTGCCTAGTATTGCTGACAATCAAAGCAATCCCCAGAGGCAGAGCAATGGAAATGTCTTCTTTCTAAACGAAGACTGAGAGAAAGCTCGCTTAACATATTACACAGAGCAACTTTCACAAAGGTGGCTAGATACAAGACTTCAGCTAAGACACCCGATGTCCATAACAATGAGAGAATCATGCCCACACATACACAAATCTGGGCCCACACACAAAAGCATTTTCAAAGAGTATTCAAATAAGGGCCGTAGTCAGATATCTATTAGTTGGGGCTAGAAGAATATAGTTGCATATACACAAGAGCTAAGCAAGCCCTCGCTGGTGTGGCTCAGTGGATTGAGCACTGGCCTGTTAGCCAAAAGGTTGCGGGTTTGATTCCCAGTCAGGGGACATGCCTGGGTTGCAGGCCAGGTCCCCAGTAGGGGGTGTCCAAGAGGCAACCACACATTGATGTTTCTCTCCCTCTCTTTCTCCCTCCCTTCCCCTCTGTCTAAAAATAAATAAATAAAATCTTAGAACTAAGCTAAAATGTTTCTGGATATCAACCTGAACTCTGAGTATACAACTTTCCAAAGGAAAATGCTTACACAGATATCAAAGGCTTTACCTGACAGGTTGGAAATAAGAAACTAGGTCTCAGAGAAAGTAGCAAAGTCAAGAATATTATACCAGAAGTCAATGTTACCTTGTACATAGAAATTCATTTCTTTTTCCTTCTGTGGGTGAATGCAACAACCTCTTTAGGACTTTTCTCCTTTCTCTTGACATGTGAACAAATCTATTCTCTTTTCTACAGAGTTCACTCTAAGCTGCTTGGTCTAGGGCCACACCAGGTCCTTGAGATGTTCCTGCTAAGCTAGCTTTAGACCCTCATGATGTATTGAACCCACAAAACAGCTGTTCCCCTCTTTCTGAAAATGAGATCAAACCTGCTTTCAATCCAACAGTCAGGAACTATCTCTTCACGAAGAGTCCAATGCCTCCTCTGCACTCCGGGGCAGTAAAGGCACCTGGAGCTGGTGTGCCTCTGTCACAGAGACAGCCCAATGGGCAGGCAGGAAGACCACACCCACCTCTTTAGCTCCGCAATGAGCAGCGCAGTGCAAGGAACCCCCAGCGTCATCAGAGAGATGTTGTTGATGGCCGGCTTGACAAACGCCAGACATGTTGTAACCGCGGATAGGACGCAGACAACTATCTTGAACCTGCCCCTGAATTGGAGAAAGCAAACCAAATCCATTAGCAAGAGAGGCCTTGTTTGTGGACCATGGACCAGCTGCAGGTACTGCTGGTGGGAGTGGGAGCTGAAAAGAAATTGTACACTGAGTGCCCAGAGTCTAAACCCACTCACACTCTCTGGCCCAGTAATTCCACTTCTAGGAATCTGTCTTTAGGAAATAACCTGAAATTTTCTCAGCATTTAGCCATGAGAACAATAAAATTAGAATCAACTTTCAATCAAATCAGGGTCTTGAGCTATGGACACCTGTTTTCTTAGTGTGACTTTTCTGTATTCTTTCCACCTGTTGTACAGCAGGGTTTGGCAGCATTTTCTGTAAGAGGTCAGACAGTGAAAACATCGGGGTTTGCAGGTCATAGGTCTCTGCCAGTTACTTGATGCTGCCCCTGCAGACGAGGAGTGAGTGAATGGGCTGGCTGTGCACCAACAGCACTCGATCAGCAAGGACAGGCCGTGGACCAGTTTGCCCCACAGAACAGAATTTATCGACTCGAGTTCGACAAGCTTCCCAGTTTCAAAGAAAGACACCCTGTTTCTAGCATGCAAAAGTAAGTCTTCAGACATTCTAACAGCGTCTGTATTTACTGACAATCCGCAGGCTAGTGTGCATTGCAATTCTGCTGACAAGTTTTTGGCATGACAAATCTTAGCAAAGTAACTGACACTGTCCTTCCACTCTTGAGTGGAGGTGCTTTCGGCAGAAAGAGCCAGAAACGGCGACGTGATCCTGAACACACTCCGTCTCCTCTCCTTGGGACTCTGTTTCCTTATCCAGAAAGCGAAAGGCTGCACTAGATGATCTCTAAGGCCTCATCCATGACTGAAATGGAAGAGCTCGTGATTTTCCCAAAGTTTCTGTTATGAGCACAATTTACTTTGGCCAAGAGCCCTGGGACAGGTCACAGTTAGGAAACTAATTTGAATGACATTCCATTATAAAAAAAATCAAAGAGCATTGAAACCTTAAAAATACAAATGTATCTCTTAGAGGAAAATCATTTATCATCAAGGCACAGGAAATCATTGATCAAGCTGCCAACTTTCTGAGTGAAATAAGCAGGAATTGTCACCCTGAACTTGGACCAGAGGAAAAAAAATACATATGGGAAAGGATCCAGGCAGCAAATCCCCAGGGGAATCATGCTTTCCTGCTGGCCTTGGCCTGCATCCTTCAGCTACCGGGTAAAAGGCCACCTGCGCCCCCTCCCCTAACATGCACGTAACCCTGGGAGACCCACAATAACTCACTGGGTTCAAGGTCCTGTGACACGTGCCAAGGCTTTTGGTTTTTTAGACTGGATAAACACAGAATTACAAACTTCCAAATTTTATTCCTTGCCTGTATCACCTGCCCCCACTTAGTAGCTGTGGGATCTTTGGCAAGTCACTGAACTCTCCCCAAGCTTCAGGTTTCCCATGTGGAAATTATAACACCTGCCTTATGGTGTTCTTGCAAGCACTACAGCACTTTGTACAGTGCCTGGTACATGGTGTGTGCTAATAAAATCCACTATTATTATTATCATTACTGTCATTTGAGAATAAATGCTATTTAAACTATTATTATTGTTAATAATAACACACTCTCAGGGAAAATCTGACGTAGCTGGTATTGCAATCACCAAAGACTCTATATAGTATTGCCAAAGAGTTCAAAGGCAGTGCGCTTGACAAAACATGCTTTCTTTAAGGAGAACGTGGGCAGACACCTCCCACATCAGTCCTGTGGGTGTGGAGGAATGTCCTCTGGAAAGGCAGCTTAGCCAGAGAGGACGTCCTGTACGTGGATGATTTTGCAACCAGCCAGAAGCCAGCAGAGATCACGTGGCCAGCCCAGCTGACCACAGCATCACCAGAGGCCCTGGGTACAAGACAGCTAGAAATATCCAAGAGTCAGGGGTCCCATAGGCTGTTTTCTAAACAATGACGACAGGCAACCCCTACTGCAGGCTCTGGCCCTGTGTTCAACTTTCCAGCCCATGTGGGTTCAAACTGGAACACAAGGTCAGGGAACTCTTAGCATCACTGCTTTCTGCATCCCCCTAACCAAAGCGCAGCAGCCCACCACCACCAGCATCACAGTATAACACAGCTGTTCCTGCTGCCATTAGTTACCCTTCAAAGCAGTGCTTTCCAGCTCTGTCAGATCCTGTGCCCATTTTTTAAATCAAATATTTGGTAATGTCCCTTTCACTCTTCTGAAGTAAAATGCAACTTATAGGTAATAAAATCTCCCATCATTGTGACCACAGTAGACTTCTCAGAAGTCCCTTAAGAGACAGAAATGTCCCTGGTTAAGAGCCACTGCTTTAAATTGCCCTATGGGGTTAAAACATAACCTATTCAGAACAAGCCCTGAGAGTCACAGGACTACAGCATTCGGCCCTGGAACGCCTACCCCTGTCATTTTACCAGGAAGGAGGTGACAAGGCCCAGAGAGCCTAGGTTGGTGACCCTGAGTCACCATATCAGTGTGAGTGCTGGACCCCGGCCTGCAGCCTTGCTCTCAGGAGTGAAAAAATGAACTGGATCATAAAATGAGGTCTGTCCCTAGATTTTGTAGAGACAAAATCTTAAAAAGTCACAGCAGGAAAAATTCTTTAAGAAATGGATACAATTAGCCTATATTGCTTCTTTGGTTTTGGCTTTTTTCTCAAAACAAAAATGTCTAAAAATTATTATTAACCATCAACAGCAGAGTGTGTGTTCTGACAATTCCTAGAACATTCTAGGCAAGGTGAAGGAGAGCTCTTCTTTTTTAAAACCCACCAATTATTCCTATTTACATAATAAACATTTTTGCCCGGCTGTTCCAAACATCCTTATCTTCAAAACTCTTGTCTATATTAGCATCATAATAACTGCTAGCACTTCGTGAGTCCTTAATCTGGATGAGACACTATACTGTGCACTTTATAAGATTATGTCATGTACTTCTAACCCCATGAGGGAGACACTTTTACTATCTCCACTTACAGATGAGCAAAACGAGGTATCAGAGCTTTAAGAAAAGAAAAGTAGATTGTTATTTGAATTCACATTTGCCTGCTCCAAAGTCACTTAGACTCCAGACTTTCTCTTCCAGAAACCTCACACTGGAACTACTCCTGATATGCTTTTAGAAATATTCCAGCCAAGTCTAGATCACAGACAAATTTTAAAGAAGGAGAGATAAATTTTAACCATCTGAAGTCAGACAGCTAAAGCACATACCCTCGTCCAGGGGTGTCACACTCACTTTCCCCGGGGGCCACAGCAGCCTCACAGTTGCCTTCAAAGGGCTGAATGTAACTTTAGGACTGTATACGTGTAACTGCTCCTTAACAGTTAAGCGAGAGCTCGGCGCTGCTGACGGGTAGAAACAAAGTGCCAGGCCGGATAAAACAAGGTGGAGGGCCGGATTCCGCCCACGGGCCTTGTGTTTGCCCCCTGTGCCCTAGTCTATAGAAATCCTGGTTTTTTTTCCTGAAGTCTTTGGCCTGGCCTACCACTCCCACTATAGAGCTCCCGCCTGTCATGGGGGTGCAGCCCACGCAGAGGGGTTTGGTCTTCCCGCTCCCGCCAACACCGGGAAAGTGAAAACAAACAGGTAGACCTGGCATCCCTATTTAGAGAGAGCCACTCTGTCTGTGACGTGCACCTTTTCTTTCTTTGCTCACTAAAGTTGTCACTGCCCGTTCTCTCCTCCCATCCGTGTGCGCGCCTCCGAAACGCCAGGCGCAGCCCTGCGCGGCACGCGTGGGTAGTTCTGAAGGCTCGTTGTGACTGAGCACTCACCTTGTTCTTAGGACTGCAAGAACTGCTCTCAGTCACCTCACAAAGTCCCTATTGCTCAGCCAATGCTACAGATGGAGAAAGAGAAAGTTAAAGAATCAAGAAAAGCTATCCAGTTTGTAAGCAGGGAAGCTAGAATTCAAACTCAGGTTTTCTTCAAAGCCAGGGACAGATACATATAAGGTGGTCAGACCCTCCAAAGGACTCGGCTCAAATTGAAAAGAGGAGCCACATCTGCAGAGAAATGGTGCTGGTGACGGAAGAGTCCCAAGGGGTCACAGACCTCCCCGCCTCATAGTAGGTTTTCATTACTAAAGTTGGTAAGCTTGAATTACTACAAGCCACAGCTCCACTTTCTCCTCTCCTGCTCGTAACAACACTCCCTCACTCCTACCTTCAAGAAGCAAGAAAAGAAAAAGGTCCTCTATTATGAATACATTCAAATGTCACTTGGAATTGCAACCCAGGCCTCCAGAGTGCCACAAATGAATAAACAAAACCCCAAACAAAACCCTTATTGCCATTTCTTGAACTTCTCACTCAGATCCCAGGACTTGAAAGACAAGATCTAAGAACAAAGTGGTTTTTCCACTTTCAACCTAACACACACCTCCAGGCTAAGGGAGGGGATGGGGGTGACTGGTGGGCATCTTCTAAGACAATAAGAAGAGCCAAAAGGAAATGGCATGTTTACCAGGCAGAGTCAAAGAAGCCCCCCCCCCCCACCTATAAAGCCACCTCATGACCCTGCCTGGTGCCGTCCACCTCCATCCCTAACCTCACCCTCTTCCCTACCTCGCAAGGCTTTCTGATCATCTTCAGTCATTCTCTTGAAGCTGAACAAGGAAACAAGACAAGACTAGAAACCGGAGACTGCCTGAACAACCTGCTGCATTTTAAAGTGCTTCCTGCACTGAGCAGAAGGCCTCAGCAAGACGGAGACCGTATTTCATCTAAGATCAGGAACACCTCCTTTTTACTTCTCCTCGTAAACAGCTAGTTCTTCCTCTCCCTCCCTCCCTCCTTCTCTCATTTTTAAAAATTTGTATTTACTGATTCTTAGGGAGAGAAAGAGGAAGGGGGGCAGAGAGAGAAAAAGAAACACTGATTTGTTGCTCCACTTATTTATGCATTCATTGGTTGGTTCCTGTACGTTCCCTGCACAGGGACTGAACTCACTACCTGGGCATATCAGGAAGATGCTTTAACCAATTGATCTACCTGGCCAGGGCCTTCCTCTCATTTTTTAAATAGTAACCTTCTTGAGGATCTTCTTTCTGCTTGATGATACTGAGAGATAACACCATTTAATTCAAGTCCTGCTACCCAGGATGAAGATTCTACAGCTAATCCATGTAAAGTATTTTTTTCTCCCTGCCTCATTTAAAAATACATTTCCATATTAAAAGTTAATATATGCTCTTGTAAAAAAAAAAAAAGGAAACAGTACAGATTAAAGGTAAAACTGAAAGTTCTCTCTCCACCCCAGTTCCTAATCTGTGCACGTACAAAGACACATATACTCGACAAGAGGTTCTCACATTCATCCTAAAATTAGAGCATTACACCCATGGTTCTAAAATGTGCTCTGCAGCTGGCACATTGCACGGCCACCCCTCCATCTCAGCCCAAAACAACAGAGGCCGTCTTTAATAGATACACACCTCCTGTTCCTATATCGGCTTGCTTAACAAAACCCGTATCTTCAGACTATTTATCCATATATATCTGGACAAGCCACAGTGTCCTACAGACAAACATGTGAGTAATACATTCTGGGAACGTGTCTTATCTTTATGAGGCTGACTCTCTTCTGTTCCTTCAGATATTAACAACCTTATACAGCTCCTCAGAAAGGCATTCCCTGACCAAACCCTAAATCATCATCCACATCACTACAGTCTCCTAACCAGCTTCATTTTTCATCACAGCACTTGTTACTCCCTAATATTATTTATGTGTTTGTTTGTGGGTTCACAGTCTCCCAACCTCAGCTGCTCATCAAGGGCAGAGATTCTGTCGTTTATTGCCATGTCCCAGTGTCTGGAAGCCTAGAGAAATGCAGAGTCAATAGGAAGTGTTCAAAAATTAGTTAACGGGTGAGTAATCATATAAGCATAAAACAATGAATATTAAAATGCACCCCGGCCTGAAATTCTGGGTTCCCAGTGTGGAGATATGTGCGTGTATGTGTGTGTGTGCGTGCGTAGCTCTCATCAGAAGAGAAACATTACAATCTGACAACTACAATACCTATGGATCTAAGAACCAGTCCCTGCCCTGGCTGGTGTGGCTCAGTGGACTGAGTATTGATTGGCCTGCAAACCAAAGGGTCACTGGTTTGATTCCACTCAGGGCACATGCCTGGGTTTCAGGCCAGGCCCTCAGCAGGGGGTATGCGAGAGGCAACCACACATGGATGTTTCTCTCCCTCTCTTTCCCCCTCCCTTCCCCTCTGTCTAAAAATAAATAAATAAAATCTTAAAAAAATAAAAAGAACCAATTCCTTAGTGGATTCTACTATAAATTTATAAAACGGTGGAGTAGATTGGACTACAGAAAATGTTCTAACAGGAAATCAAAAGTCTTTGAGCTACTGTTCAGTAATTTCTCCCCCACTGAAAAATCTTTCCATTTTTTCACATATCAAATAAGGAAGACATTTGACTTTTTGTCCCTAATGTTATATGAATTCTTCTCCAAGTATATTAGAATCCCCCATTTTATATGTCAGTTTATTTATACTGTCAGACTCTAAACAATCAGTGGATATTCAACAGGTATGCATGATAAGCTTACCACTAGGTTGGGCTTCATGTCTGCTATTTTTCTTGATATATGCATTATACTGGGTATTGCACCTAGCAGTAAATACAAAAATGTTTAGCCAAGCTTACCTATCATTCCGAAAGATTTTTGGTAGATACCTTCTAGGGAACCACATGGCCAGAGCACACATCAGAACCCAAAGGATGGCAAGTTCATCAAGCATCTGACCCAGGAAACTCAGAGTCGCATGGAAGTAGACGGATCCAATTCCTAGAATCAATTACAACCAATAAAAAGGTCACCAAAGAAGAAAAGACTCACAAATTCAATAGACTGCTTAAGGATAGCCCTTTCACCACCACTATCACAATCACCAGATCGCTCTCTCTCTTTGAAAAAAGAAACTGAAGGGAGAAACTCACACCGCCTAGGCATGCAGACCTCAGGTCTAAGATTTTATTTATTTATTTTCAGGGAGAGGGGAAGGGAGGAAGAGAGAGTGGGAGAGAAACATCAATTGGTTGCCCCTTGCATGCCCCTAAATGGGGAGCTGGCCCGCAACCCAGGCATGTGCCCTGACCAGGAATTGAACTGACAACACTTCAGTTTCCAAGACACTCTACTCACTAAGCCACACCAGTCAGAGCCAGAATTCAAGTCTAGAAAGAGAATTTCAAGTAGGACCTTCATATCAGCACATCAGAACTTTAATGATTCCACAGCTAAACACATTCTGTCTTTATCTACTAGCCTTCGTGAGAACAGGTAGTAAATAGAGATCAACATTCTCTCACTGTTCAGAATTCCCAATCTGCCTGTGGAAGAAAATGGAAATTGCAAACTTCCTGTCAAGATGGAAGCGTAGATAGATATGTTTCATCCCCTTGTGCAACCACAGAGAGAATTACAACTATTTCTCAAAACAAAGAACAACCAGAACTGTCAGAAAATCAAGCTGTTTTGGAAGTCTGACAACCAAGGATTTAAAGAAGCCACATTCATCCAGATGGGTGCCTTTTACAGGTAGTCAAAACAGCTCTACCTAACACATAAAATCAAACAGAGGAAGGCTGCTGAATTAGGAGACAAAGAAATATGGTCCAAATGAAAGAATAGAACAAAGCCCCAGAAAATGAACTAAATGAAACAAAAGATAACCAACCTATCAGATGCAGAGTTCAAAACACTGGTGATCAGGATGCTCAAAGAACTCACCAAGTATGGCAACATATAAAGGAAGAAATGAAGGTTACACTAAGTGAAATAAATAAAAATCCATAGGAAACCAATAGTGGAGAGGAGGAAGGCAGAATCAAACCAACAATTTAGAACACAAGAAAGGAAAAAACATTCAATCAGAACAGCAGGAAGAGGACTTCCGGCTAAGAGGGAGGCAAAAGGAGATACACTTTGCCTCCTTGCACAACCAAAAGAAGGACAACAACAAATTTAAAAACAACCAGAACTGCCAGAAAAATCAAACTCTCTGGAAGTCCAACAACCAAGGAGTTAAAGAAGAAACATTCATCCAGACTGGTAGAAGAGGGGGAGACTGGCATCCAGTGTGGAAAGGACATGCAGCAATGCCACAGCTGGAGGACTGGGCCTCCTGAGGATAAACCAGGAGGTACAACTGGGGAGTGAGAAAGACTGCACGACCCAGAGTTCCAGTGTGGGAAAAGAAAGTCTCAAAACCCTCAAGAACTCTGGTTGTAAAAAAATTGTGGGGGTTGCTGCAGCCGCAGAAACTCCCAGCCTCATAGGAGAGTCCATTTCATAGGAGAGAAAACCACAGGGTCCTAGAATGTACACAAGCCCACCCACCCAGGAATCAGCACCAGAAGGGCCCAATTTGCTGGTGGGTAGCGGGGGAAGTGACTGAAAGCCAGCTGAGAGCAGAGCAAGCCGCATGATTCCTTCTCAGACCCTTCCTCCACATACAGCGCCACAGTGCAGTGACGTGGGTTGCTCCACCCTGGCAAATACCTAAGGCTCAACCTCATACAGTGAAACAGGCACACCCAGACAAAACAAATATATGGCTTAAATGAAAGAACAGATCAAAGCTCCTAAAACAGAACTAAGTGATGAAGAGATAGACAACCTATCAGATGCAGAGTTCAAATCACTGGTAATCAGGATGCTCACAGAAATGGTTGAGTATGGTAGCAAAATAGAGGAAAAATAGAGGCTATGCAAAGTGAAATAAAGGAAAATATACAGGCAACCAACAGTGAAAGGAAGGCAACTGGGACTCAAATCAACAGTTTGGACTGGAAGAAATAAATAAACATTCAACCAGAACAGAATGAAGAAACAAGAATTCAAAAAAATGAGGAGAGGTTTAGGAACATCCAGGACAACTTTAAACATTCCAACATCTGAATCATAGGGGTGCCAGAAGGAGAAGAGGAAGAGGAGAAATGGAAACTTATTTGAAAACATAAAGAAGGAGAACTTCCCCAATCTGACAAAGGAAATAGACTTCCAGGAAGTCCAGGAAGCTCAGAGAGTTCCAAAGACATTGGACCCAAGGAAGCACACACAAAGGTACATCATAATAACAAGACGAAAGATAAGGAGAGAATCTTAAAAGCAGCAAGAGAAAAGGAGACAGTTCCTACAAAGGAGTTCCCATAAGACTGTCAGCTGATTTCTCAAAAGAAACCTTACAGGCAAGAAGGGGCTGGAAAGAAGTATTCCAAGTCATGAAAGGCAAGGACCTACATCCAAAATTACTCTATCCAGCAAAGCTATCACTTAGAATGGAAGGGCAGATAAAGTGTTTCCCAGAAAAGGTCAAGTTAAAGGAGTTCATCATCACCAAGCCCTTATTATATGAAATGTTAAAGGGACTTATCTAAGAAAAAGAAGGTGATCAAAAATATGAACAGTAAAATAACAACAAACTCATAACTATCAACACCTGAACTGAAAAAAAAAAAAAAAAACTAAGCAAACAACGAAAGCAGGACCAGAATCACAGAAATGGAGATCACATGGAGGGTTATCAGCAGGGAGAAGGAGAGGGGAGAGTCGGAGAAAAGGTACAGCAAATAAGAAGCGTAAATGGTAAATACAAAATAGACAGGGGGAGGTTAAGAATAGTATAGGAACTGGAGAAGCCAAAGAACTTACATGTACAACTCATGGACATCAACTAAGGGTAGGGAATGCTGATGGGAGAGCAGGTGCAGGGCGGAGGGTAATAAAGGGGAGAAAATAATTGGACAACTGTAATAGCATAATCAATAAAATAATTTTTTTTAAAGGAAAGAACCACACACACAAAAAAAAAGAACAGGAAGAAGAAAAAATTTTCAAAAAAATGAGTATTGGCTTAGGAACCTTTGGGACAACTTTAAACGTACCAACATCTGAATCTTAGGGGTGCCAGAAGGAGAAGAGGAAGAGGAAGAAATTCAAAACTTAGTTGAAAAAAATAATGAAAAAAAATTTCCTTAATTTGACAAAGGAAATGGACGTACAAGTCCAGGAAGCACAGAGTCCCAGACAAATTGGACCCAAAGAGGACCACACCAAGGTACTTCATAATTAAAACGCCAAAGGTTAGCCCTGGCTGGTATGACTCAGTGGATTGAGCGCCTGCCTCTGAACGAAAGTGTCACGGGTTTGATTCTAAGTCAGGGCACATGCTGGGTTGCAGGCCAGGTCCCCAGTAGGGGGCGAGCAAGAGGCAACCACACATTGATATTTCTCTCCCTTCTTTCTCCCTCCCTTCCCCTCTCTCTAAACATAAATAAATAAAGTCTTTTAAAAGGTTAAAGATAAAGAGAGAATTGTAAAAGCAGCAAGAGAAAGGCAGAGTTACCTACAAATGAGTTCCCATAAGACTATCAGCTGGTTTCTCAAAAGAAACTTGGCCGAAAAGAAGGGACTGGCAAGAAGTATTCAAAGTGATGTAAAACAAGGACCTACAACCTAGATTCCTCTATCCAGCAAAATCACCATTTAGAATTGAAGGGCAGATGAAATGCTTCCCATGCAAGGTAAAGCTAAAGGAAAGGAGTTCATCACCACCAAGCCATTATTATGTGAAATGTTAAAAGAACTTATTTAAGAAAAAGTAGAAAATCAAAATATGAACATTAAAATGACAAAAAACCTACAACTATCAACAACTAAATCTAAAAAAACTCACAAAGCAAACAACCAGAACAGGAACAGAATCATAGATAAGGAGATCATTTGGAGGGTTATCAGGTGAGAGGGGGAAGGGGGAGAATGGGGAAAAAGGTGCAGGGATTAAGAGGTATAAATGATAGGTACAAAATAGATGGGGGATGGTGGGGGCCTGTTAAGAATAGTATAGGAAATAGAGAAGCCAAAGAAGTTATAAACATGACCCATGGACAGGAACTAATGTGTGGGGGGGGAATCACCAGAGGAAATACCGGCTGAAGAGGGGCAAAGGGGGAAAAAATTGGGACAACTATAATAGCATAATCAGTAAAATATATTTTTTATTAAAGAAAAGAAAATGGAAATTACACAGGTATTTCCCAGAACAATGAAGGCAGGCAATAAAGCAGGGGCGTCAAACTCATTATCACTGGGGGCCACATCAGCCTTGTGGTTGCCTTCAAAGGGCCGAATGAAATTTCAACTCCTTAACATTTAAGGAGTAGTTACATTTATACAGTCCTAAAATTATTTCAGACCTTTGAAGGCAACTGCAAGGCTGATGTGGCCCCCGGTGAAAATGAGTTTGACGCCTCCGCAATAAAGGATCAGATAACTACTTTTTTTTTACCTTTACTCCATTAGAAACCACAGTCTCATCAGAGTTAAATGGTTTCACATGACTTTCTTCAGAAGTTCTCAGAAAATTGCACTGGCACAACACCAGTAGCAATTACATAAACGAACTCTCTAAAACAAAGTGATAATTACAGCCAACCTTGTTATCAAGCCCATATTCAAAAGAGTCCTTTGGGCATCAAACAAGCAAAATAAAAGTTTGCTAAGACGTCAGAGTGACTTTGGTTTTTAAGACATAATGTTCAAAGGAGACAGGAAGTGTTGGAATTCCGTTTCCTCCCATTCAGCCCATGCTCCCAAATGAACCCACTTACCCACTACAACTAAGAGGGTCCATATTAGGTAGATGCCACTGTTGAAGCATGTTGCATACTGACGAAACAAGCACATGCAGATGGGTGGTAGGACGAAAAACAAGACATTGCTGATCTGGAGGGGAAATGTAAAATGAAAAGATAAGTTAATTAAGAGGGCAAAAAACAAAGCAGCCTGTTCCAAGTATGTCCTTTGCAAAGAGATGAATGTGGCCATACATCTTGTTTCAGCACTTACACTTAACTGCAGATATACAACCAGGAAAATTCAAAACTTCTTGAATAAGTATTTAGGGGGCCCCTCCCAGCCTCCTTGCTCACTGGGGCAAACTATAAAAACACTGCAATCTGTGAAAGCTGTCCAGGCTCCCCTCCTGATTTAAAGAATCAATGACTCTTAATTCTTTTTCCACACAGATTAACTAAGAAGCATTCTAATTTACTTGCACATACATTTTTAAACATAAGGCCTGTACTAAATAATGCTAAAAATAAAGCTTAATAGCCCTGGCTGGGAGGGTCAGTAGTTGAAGCACCGTCCCGTACACCAAAAAGTTGCAGGTTCGATTCCCGGTCAGACCACATACAGGCGGCAACCAAGCGATGTCTCTCTCTCTCTCTCTCTCTCTCTCTCTCCCTCCCTCCCTCCCCACCCCCTTCCTCTTTCTCTGAAAATCAACAAACATATCCTCAGGTGAGGATTTAAAAAAAGGTTAATGAAGAGGTAAGAAGGACTGGACGAGTTCGAGACCCCGGTATTTTATGCCAGCAAGGCCAGCTTTTTCTCCAGGGCTCACATGAAGGCAGGATTCTTCCTAGTTTCCCCTTGCCACCCTTTGTCACTTCCTCACCCTATACCAACCTACTTTTAGGCAAAGATCAAATTTGTAGGTTCTTTCCCAGCTTTAAAATGATACCATTTTATCTTTCAGACTTCCGTGTGGATTTAAGTCTCTCTGTTATCTCTCCAGAAGGCACATGGCTTTTAAAACATATATAGTCTAGCCCTGGCTGGTGTGGCTCAGTGGGCTGAGCGCTGGCCTGCAAACTGAAAGGTCACCGGTTTGATTCCCAGTCAGGACACATGCCTGGGTGGCAGGCCAGGTCCCCAGTTGGGGGGACGCAAGATGCGACCGACTGATGTTTCTCTTGCACGCTGATGCTTCCCTCTATTTCTCCCTCCCTTCCCCTAACTCTAAAAGTAAATAAATAAAATATTTTTTAAAAAGAAATTAAAATACATATACTCTATCTAATGTAATATCAAAATACTGTCATTTCAACATGTAGTCACTATTTACATATCATTAATGAGATATTTTTCATTCTTTTTGTTCATACCATGGCTTGGAACCCCAGTGGGAATTCCCCCTGGGGGCACATCTCCATTGAGACCAGCCATATTTCACATGCTCAATAGTCACACGTGGCTCAGGACTACCATACTGAACAGAGTACCTCTAGATCCTCATCTCTCACTTTTAAAATTTATTTTTTATCCTTCTTTAGAGGATCATAGCCAGTTCTTTCTTATCTCCCCCCCCAAATTTTTTTATTGAGATAAAATTCACATAATGTAAAATTAACCATTTTAAAGTATATAATTCAGTGGCATTTAATACTTCATAATGTGTAACCATCACCTCTATCTAGTTCTAAAACATTTTCATCACCCCAAAAAGAACACCCTGTGCCCATTAAGCAGTCGCTTCCCATGTCCCCTTGCCCACAGCCCCAGACGAGCACTAGTCTGCTTTCTGTCTTCATGAATGTATCCGTTCTTGATATTCCACAGAAGTAGAATCACACAATATGACCTTTTATGTCTGGCTTCTTTTACTTAGCATAATGTTTGTGAGGCTCAACCACATTATCGCAGGTATCATCAGTACTTCCTTTTCACAGATGAAGAATATTCTGTGGTATGGATACCATATTTTGTCTACCCATTCATGCATTAACAGACTGCTGTGAATAGTGCTGCTATGACCATTCACATATAAGTTTTCGAGTGCCTGTTTTCAATTTTGGGGTATATGATTGACATTGCTGGGTCACATTGAGGCAGGTTAGTGAGAAGCTAGGAAAATTCCTTGACAAATGGAATGAGGAAACTGAGACAAATAGTTGAACAAATGGATGGGCAACTAGCTGCCAGCTAATGAATCACAAGACCCTATCTTCGCTGACCAAAGACACCGAGCAATAGATGGTTTAAGTTTATCCTCCCCAGCCAAAGAGTGGGTGGCTTAAATCACGCTAGTCAGGGACAGATTTAAGGGATCCAATTAGTGCCAGCCTAACCTGAGAACAAATGAAGTCAGGGGAATAGACAACAACAACAACAACAACAACAATTAGCCAGGCAAAGCCAAGACAGAGGTGAAACTGACCAGAAGATGATCCCAGACTCCACTCTACACTCATTTTGATGCATCAGCATATCAAGGGATGCACCTGGAAAGCTGATGAATATTCTGTTAAGACCTACCTTAAAAGTCCCACCTTTAGAAAACAGATAAAAACTCTAAGGCAAAGGGCCTGCACCCTTCTTTCCTCAGGCGTGTACTTTCACTTGCTTTCTCCTAAACTCTAAGAGGTTCCAACGAGACATGCAACCAGGGGAGCAGTGGGCAGCGGCAGCTTGTCCCAGGCTATCTAACCCCCTGATCCTGCCTCCAAGGACACTCCTTTTGCCTCTGTGACTTTTCTGAGCCAGTGCAGCCCCTCCTTAGCTCAGTCCTGTTCCTGTGATTCTGCTTCCTCTCTCCTAAGCCCTTCCTTTGTCTCACCATGCCAAGCTTTGATAAAATTGCTCTCATAATCACCTAGATTCATGTCTTGAAATCTTTCCTGCACAAAGTCAAGAACCTGTACATCCCAAACCGTGCCAGGGCAAACTCATCTTGGCCCAGCCCCTTCCCAGTGAAAATATGGTAATTCTGTGTTTAACTTAGTGAGAAACCACCCAACTGTTTTCAGCAGTGGCTGAACCATTTACATTCATACAAGCAATGTATAAGCATTCTAGTTTTTCTACATCCTTGCCAACACTTATTTTCTGGAGTTTGCTTTGTCTAATGAAAGCCATCCTAGAGGTATGAAGTAGTAGGGATATTCAGCTTTGAAAGTTCCATCTATACGTGTGGAGTGAGGGGCTCCTCATGAAGGCCCATGTGCACAAAGTGTGCAGAAGGTGAAGACGACGGCTAAGACTAAATGTGCAAGCAACACACCAATGGGAAAGGGGTAGGAGGGCTATACACACAAACAAAAGACTAAAGAAAAGCACTTTCAGAGACAAGATGGGGCAGATGAAGCCTGGAAAGCCAAGGGCATGAAAAGAAAAGACTGGTCACCCATGCTGGATGATAGAGAGGGGGCCTCAAAGGAACCATGAGGGCGAGTGCCTGAATGGAACCGAAGGAGCCAGGCAGGGGAGAAGGGCTTCTCCAGACCTACAAAATCACACTGGTGCACAACTAAACAAAATGTATCAGCAAACCCCAGAACTGGAGGCATACAGGTAAGGACTGGCAACAGCAGTGGCCAACGTAGGCCTTTGTCATCATTTGGGAACGAGAGACACTAGGAGTGACATCATTTTTATTTATTTATTTCCTACTCAGGTATAAATCTTTTTATTTTTTAAATAAATCACAGTTTACATTCAATATTATTTTGTATTAGTTTCAGGAGTATAGTACAACAGCTAGATAAGCCTATACTTTACGAAGTGTTCCCCCGATATTTCCAGTACCCACCTGCACCACACACAGTTATTACGGAATGACACCATTTTTGGCAAGGGGAGTAAGATAAGGTGGGAGAGAAATAACACAAGTAAAGAGAGAGACCTTTTGTTAGGGGCAGGATGGGAGTAGGACTGCTGCCTTTGATTAAAATCCCGGGCTGAAAGCCCTAGTGGGACTGTATCATCCTGGAGAAGAGGTACCTCTTTCTAGGTGGTCTGCTCTGATGGGGATCTTTTTCTCTTTCCCAGGTCAGAGCCCTGTGAGCTACTGATGACCCTGGGGTAGAGGATGGATGAATTGTGTCGGATGCCCAAGGCGTACATAGCCTCTAGTCCTGGAAATACCGCCAGTGCTCATTTACTAAACAGCAGAGAAGCAATAGGCTATTGTTCATTGTTATTATCACAGTCTTTAACTTTTTATGAACTAATTTAAATAATCAGAGATCTTTAAGAATTACAATGAGAGATCTTAACCATCCCTTGTTTTACAAGGGATATAACTAAGGGCTCAGAAAGACTCCTAGGCTGGCCAAGGTCAGAGAGGCAATCACCCTGGGAGCTGGGCCCAGCACGCAGGCCTGCTTCAGGCTCTTTCCACTGCCCTCCACTGACTGCACCTCCAACTCACCCAGCCACATCCTGACCTCCTTGGTTTAACTCCTCAACTGGTATCAAAAACTTCTGAACTGCATCACACACTGCACATGCGACTTGTTCCATGATTTAAAAGTGGCTTTCCTTTTGTTGAACATAGAAGTGGAAGAAAGAAAAGGTAAACAGAAAGAAGGAAGAGAAAAAAATGAAATTGTTATGACACAGATAACTTAAAACCTGATCTTTCTCCTTTCATATTTATGAATATGTTCTCCTTGTTAGAAAAAGAAAAAGAAAAAAAGGATACATTACAAAGCTAAAATCTCCCTTCTTCCACCAACCTAGAGATAACCATTGTTCTCAGATTCAGAGGCTTCCAGTCATTTTCTTTACATCTATATGAATACATATATACCATCTACTGTAACATCATCATTCTGCCACTTTTTCTCCTTCAACAGTACCTCTTACAAAGCTTTTCACCTTAGTTCACTCATTAACCTCACTTGGTGTAAGCGCTGCAGATGGCAAGAGTTTTTTTAGTCATTCCCCAAGGAAGGAAAGCAATTTACGGCCCCGCCATCAATGTTGGGAAATATAACTCATTTGTTTTTTACCCCAGTATATCTTTATTGCCTCAAGTCCCCTCAATCTCCCTTGCTTCGGCCAAGTGCCACCAACTTCTGCCAAGCTGTCCCCAAATGGCTCTGTCAATTTATATTACCACTAGCAAGGTACACATGAATCATTTTTAAATGTATTTACACACTATTCACGAAAGCATGAAGTCATTTATTATAGCTGCAGTAAAATTAGGATACTTCAAAACACTTTTTTTAGTGCATGTATGAGGGAGTTCAATGTAGAAGCATCATTTTAACAGATGCTTTCAAATAACTTGAAATCACATTATTACTTCTGCACAGCCCACCTATCAACGCCTGCTGGTCTTCACCAGGCCTTTGAAAGAAGTCAATCTATGAAAAGGAAAAGACCAAATTAGAGGGAGACGCTCCCCAAGACAAAAAGAGGAAGGAACTCCTAAAGAAATACAGAGAAGCAAATGAGTTGTAATTAAAAGACGGATTCAATGGCTCCATATCTACTGAGAAATGAAACTTCCCCTCAAGATGGTATGGGTCACTAAAGTTGAGAATAGTTCAGCCAAGGGGTATTTTTGAAAGCCTATTGTCTGATTGTACTTTGGAGAATTGGATTATTTAAAGCCTGCAGAACAGATTGTTTTCATTGAAAGGAAACCACAATTCTAAAATGTATTATTTCCTTAGAAAGTTCCTTATTCTATGAATTCCCACACAACATTTGTACCAAGATAATCTACAAACACACTGCAATCTCATCCTGATGCATGTGAACGTGCACTTTCCCAGAAGAGGGTAAATACTGACAAAGCAAGAGGCTGCGAGTCTGTCTGAACAACAAGTTCATAAACAGATAAGGGTCATCACAGTGGCTGAGAAAAGTGGCCACACTGGAAGAAGAGCTGTCTTGGGCCTCACATTAAACACACAAACACTAATGAAAACTGATGAGTGAAAAAAGATTTTAGGTAAATTTACTTAAGAAGATTTTAAGTAGATTTTGTGTGGGGCCACATTCATTAGCCATCCTGGGCTGCATGAGGCCCAGAGGCCACGGGTTGGACACTGCTCTCTGCTTTGCTAAAGCAAGTTTCGTGGTTTACATCCAAAGAATAAGGTTTGTCAGGCAGATCAGCTGGGCTAATCAGCCACAGTCACTGCAGCTAAAGATCAACAGTTTATTTCTAAAAAAGATTTTGGCACTCACTATATAACTGCTCCAATGGAACTAGGTTAAAAGTAAAGACAAAAGAAATGCTCCCCCTCATTCAGCACTCTGGGACTTTTCAAGGCAGGCTCAGAGCAGCTATACACTTTTTGGCCTATAACCACACCTGACTTTCTGCTGGCCTCAGATTCCACAGATACTTTTCAGATAGTGTGAGAACCTGTCTCCAAGTTCTTGTTTCTTCTTTAATTCTGGTGAAATCCACTTTCAAATAGAGAACCTGAGTTACCACTGTTGAAAGCACCCAGCCCTGTTCTAGCCCATCCTCTGTGAGCACCCATCTATACCTGATAATATGCACCAAAAGAGGGTGTACAGTAGGTGAGGTGTGGCCACCTCCACTAACTGTATCTCCAAAGAACAGAAGACCAGGTTGTCTTGAGGAACTAACTGGGTCATATAAAAGCAGGAGTTCTGTATAAGGGGCAGCCACGGATTTTAGCAGTTAGAGGAGGAAGAGTGGGAACTTCAGAAAGGTACTACCCTTCCCCCTCCCCGGCCCCTCCCCCCCACCTGCCATGCCAGAAATGTGAGCTTGACAGCTCCCTTCTCAAGAGCTCAGTTTCTTCATCAATGACTAGAAGGCCTGGGACTAGCTCGGCAGAGATCCCTCCAGGCAATAAGCACCTAACTGTTGCCAACATTCTCTCCAGCAAATAGAAGGTGAAAATCCTAAAGAACTACCTGAAATTCACCATGAACCTTAAACCAGGAGTTCCTGTTTCCCCTGTTAGGGCAGTGAAAAGGTAAGCCACACAAATGGCCATGCAAAGTCTTACATTTGGTACCAGAACCCTGAGCCAGGGGCACAGCGAAAAGGTATTTCCTTCCCGGCTGCAAGCACACAGGACTCTGCAGTGGGGGAAGCTGCCATGTGGAGAGACCTAGGCAAGTCCAGAAAACATGCGCACAATCACTACCAAATGTCCCTTTCACTCCCCAGGCTTAATAAGTGGAGAGTGCACAAGCCTGGGGGAGTTGAATTTGGAGCTGGCATTAGACGGGGTACTAAGTAAGGCACAGAAATAAGAACCAGTCGTAATTAAGGTAACTTGATTCTGGCCAAAAGTAACTCGACCTACTATTGGTATATTCGTGGGATGCGGCAAGTCAGCAAAGTTGGAATGGGCCCTGTTCCTGAGACATGCCGGATTGTTACCCCCTTTCCTGGGACTCCTAGAGCAGGTATTCAGAGCAAAAACGCACAATGCGACCCAAGTGCGTCATGCCACAGAGATCCTAGGGCGGGAGGTTGTCCCGGCAGGTTCACCGCCCGCAAATGACCTAAACTGGGAGATGGGCTGACACAGATCACTGGCTCCAGGACGGGTGGAGACCAAACAACACAACAGGGTCATCAGAAATGACAAGAGGAGGAAGCTGAGCCCAGCTGACGCGAGTAGGGACAGGAGAGAAGGACAGATGGAGAACTGGAAGGAGCACGCAGGGGAGGGGGGCGTGGGCGACTCTGGTCCTGGAGAAAGAATGCCCCAGATATACGAAAAGAGCCACGAGCAGGTTTCAGGCACCGCGGCACATGGGGACAGCCCCCTTCCGCCAGCCCTCCTGCCATCCCCAGTCCCGCGCCCCGCACCGTGTTGTAGAACTCGGCAATGGCAGGCACGATGGTGTAGTTGTCCTCGCACCAGTCCACCTCCGAGCTGCCAGCCCGCAGCTGGTCCCACCAGTGTGGGGCGCTCATGGCCGCCCTGGGGCATTGGAGCAGCTGCTCCGGCAGCCGAGAAGAGGCCACAGCTGCTGCTCTACGCCCACAACGGCAGCAGCGACAGCGGCGGCTTTATGCACAGCGGGACAGCCGCCGGATGTGGCGCCTCTTTAGCCGGCCTCCCAGCGCTCCGCTCCGCCTGTAGGACTTGGCTGGTTCTCAGACTCCGCCCCCGGCTCCGCCCCCTGTGGGAGCCAGCGGGCTGGGACGCGGCCACGCCCACCCCAGGGCTAGATATGCTTAGGAGATGGGCTTGGGGAGCCGGAACCAACTTCCGAGGGTTCCAGGCATCGTTATTCACTGCAGGTGTAAAGGCCTCCACGGTCCCGCCCACGCCCACCTCCCAGCTCACACTGGCAGGCGCCCCTCTTCCATCCTATCCCCACCCCCAATTGTGCAAAGAGCACCAAAGCCAGCCCTGGCCAAAATAAAACAACTCAGGAATGGAGTATCCAGACCCCCTCTGAAGTCTTGGGAAGTTTGCATCGATTTCCCTGCTCAGTGCGTGGACACCCGCGCTCACACCTGAGAAAGGCTCTGGGTCCCTCCGAAGTAGGTAAGGACTGGCTTGGTAGCGTGGACTAGGGCAGGAAGACCCAAAGGATGGAGTGGCAGGCTCCATGAGACCCTCCCATACAGCCTCTGCAGCCCACTCCCAGATAGAGCACTAACGCAATTTCGAGGGTGTTCCTGCCCTCGGTTCCCTGGACCAGTAGTTAAACTTGAATCTAGTCTTCGATTAGACATGGGGTCGAAAGTCAGCCATCCCAACCCTTGTCAAAGGATGTAGTGTGGCAGGTATGACATCTCCAGAACACCCATGGTACAAGAAATGATGACACATATATAGCACTTACTATGTGCCAGGCGCTGTTTGAGAAGCTTCCATGTTTCGCTCACTCATTTGGTGCTCCGACGGGGGATCCCTATGAGGTGGGTTCTGTGAGCAATGTCATTCCAAACAGTAAGTGGCAGAGCTAGAAATCAAAGTCAGGATGATCTTAGATCTGCAAAGAAGTACTTTACTTTGCAGCTGTAACTATTCTGAAGTTTATACATCAAAGCTAATCTAGCCTCAGCAATTCCTGCAGAAAGCGTCTCTCTCTCTCTCTCACCTTTTCCCTCTCCCCACTCCCCCCTCCTCCCTCCCTCCTTCCCTTCTTCCCTTTTTGGTCTTGGCTCTGGTTCTTCCTTGGGCAGTTTTAGAATTTCAGGTCAGGACAGTAACAGTGGCAGAAGAGGCCCTGCTCATCAGACCATGGTGGCTGTCACCAGGATATCCTTGCTCAAGTCTGCATGGTTTCCTGAAGATCAGCAGCGTGGGGGTGGGGGGGTGGGGGGAATTGCCTTGTCTCCTGCCTGACTGAGGAATTGGGGCTGGTGCTCCAATGCCCTGTGTACCCATTGTCCATCTTCTACAGCAATTTGCATATCCCCCCCCCCAAATCTACATCACTGGCAGGAACAGCAAGGCCCAGCTCCCCTCCTAGTCTCCAGGAAACCCAGCTTTCTGCTCCTGGTGCTCACCACACTCCTTTCTTTGTCCCAGTCCCCATCCAGTCCCCTTCTGAGACGACCAGTTCCACCACGTACACCGGTAACTTCTAAGATCAGAATTCCCCAGACCTGCAGGACACCAGTGTCTCAGAGCACTACTCCAGCTGTCCAACAGTTTTCCATGTTGTCAAGATTTTACCCCTTCCGATATTTTAGGTGAAAATATACCCATTTCATTAACTCTAATGGTGTAAAACATACCATTATTTTATGTGCCATTGGCTCCCAAGGTGAGGTTCCCCTTTCAGAGGATCCACAGGTCTTTTCCCATTAACACCGACATTATCTGTCCTTTGCACTCTCATCTTCGCACCAGCATGCATTGATCGGAGTTTTCCAGACTGTGTGTGTCATTCTCTCTCTGACAGCAAGTGGAGTGTGTGCCTGTGTATATTCAGTATTCCATGTCTCCGTTTAATTTTCTAATATCATAAATATCGGTAGATAGTACCCCATTAACAAAAGTTCCTTATGGTCCTCAATAATTTTTAAGAGTATGAAAGGAGTCCTCAGATCAAAAAGGTTTAGAGCTGCTGTTAAAGAGACTCCCAGTTAAACTATTTCTAATCCTTTTATTATCATTTAGAGTTTTTAAAATATTTACCGAATGTGAGCTTCTAGACTTAGACATTCATTCTTATCATAGATCATTCTTGTGCAAACATAAAAAGGAAAGTATAAGCAATGTAAATTCATTAAGGAATTGCTATCATTTCTTCAGACTCAGAATCTCTATTCTTCAGACATATTTTCGACTAGGTCATTGTTGTCCTTACTTATCAGGTGCTGGTGACACAGCCTCTTGAGTAATCCACTGTTTGCTTTCAGGCCACTGACACCTCCTATAGATATCTGGATGCTGGCATTGGTCTTGATCTTACATGCAGGTGTCACTGGAAGGTTTTTAGACAACAGGTAGCATGTTTCTTTTCCAGATGGTCCTTGTATGATTTGTTGTCAGAAACACAGACATTACAGTTGCCAAGGCATCCCACCAGGGTTTACCACTGAGTTTGTGCATGTTCAGGCAGTGACAACACATCTCATCCTCCATCTGGCCAACCAGGATTATAAAATGCCTTCCATTGTGAGATGGATCTGGACTGCAGTGATGTTACAGTGCAAAACAATGCAAATTTTACACCAATGAGATGTGGAATTCACTGGAGAGAATTCATCCTGTTCTCCAAATCCTGCTGAAGGAGTGATAGGGAGTTTTCCTCCTACACAGGAACTCGTCTTGTCAATGACAATTCTGTTCCAAAATCAAAGCTGACCACTTGGGTTCTGTCTAATTACAACTGCACAGGGAGTGCTCAAGCCAAAGGCCATTGGTGAGTAAAGAAGACAAGTTTCATTCCTCCAAAGACGCCTGTGTTTGTGTTGAAATTTTTCTGCTATTTTTGACTCCTCCATTGTTCACATTTTTTCAATAATGTAACCTTAGTAATTTAACATTAGGACCTATCATTAGGTAATTACTTTTTAAATTGATTTATATTAATAGTATGATGTCTTAGCAACTACTGTTAATGTTTTAATATAAAATATGATATCTGGTGTAAACAGAGTTTGAGGAGAGTGGGCGTGGGCGGGTGGACAGGAAGGGATAGGGCACTGTGTTGTTTTTGATCTAAACATGAATCAGTGATACAGATCCATGAGAGAGCAGGTTTTGGAGAACCACCCTTGCAGGGAAGTCAGGATGCCAGCATCTTTTATTTTTATAGAGTTTATAACAGTGTTTATTTGGTCTAAGTAAATATGATAAATATCCAGTTCAACTGGTTCCACAAGTGGAAATCATCAAGTCACAAAGTCTTCCTTAGGGAAAAAAAGTACAGTACCTGTGTTTATGAAGCAAGATGAAGCAGCCTGGGTATCACCTAGGAACTTGTTGGAAATGCAGATTGAGGTCCATATGCCAGACCTATTAAATCAGGAACTCTGGGAGTGGAGTTCAACAGTCTCTGGCTGAAAAAGCCCTCCAGGTGATTCTGACCCACACGCATGTTTGTTTTAGCCAATGTGTAGTGGGGCAGAAATTCACTGTGGACTGTACGCTTCGCTCCCCCGAAAAATCAAGTCCAAGCCAAGACTGCGGCTGCCATCAAGGAGAGGAGGAAGAAAAGGGAAGCCCCGCAGAGGAAGTCATCCTTTCATGAGGCTTATCACCAGGAAACCAGGGACTCAGGGTCTGGCTCCCCACTCTTCACTAAGAAGGAAACAAAACAAGCAAGGTGTTTTGTTTTGTTTTGTTTTGTTTTTGCTTTATAATCTAAGACCAAGTCTTCAGGAGGCTTAGAACTGTGAGAGAGAGCTGTAGAAAGCAGGGCCTCACCAGGGAAACAGAACTGCAGTCACTCCGAGAAGTTGGCCACATTTGCCACTCTCAATTTTACTGACAAGGGCATATGAGGCTACTTCCTGCTATTGTCACTTGGCCTCTCTTTAGAAGTGCCTCTCTCCTTTCTTTAATCTGCACTGGAAAACCACAAACAAAGTTAGGACTGAGTGTATCATAAAAGTAGGTTGGTTGTGATTGGAAGTCTGAGGCTTTGCCTGGGCCTGAAGTGCATGCAACTTGTTAACATGTGTTTTGACTCCTGCTTCTGGATAGAGAAGGCGTTTCTCTGATAGAGAACTGTAGCTAGCAAAGGTGTAAGAAATTCTGAGCACCCGCTTTGTGCAAGACTCCATATTAAGTGCTGGATAATATAAAGAAAACTAAAGTATTGTTCTTGGCCTCATTGAGCTAAGTTTAATAGAGGCACACAAACCATTAGAATACCACCTGGTAATTGTTAAAATGAAGGTACGTACATGGAATGTGGAAGCAGAGAGGTGGGGGCCCAGGTCTGCACTGAGAGCCAAGGGAGCCTCAGCAAAGGAGGTCGCCTCAGCAGCACTAAGATGCACAAGATGAATAGGATTTTACCAGGCAGGGCACTGAGGAGAGGGAATAACCCAGAAAGAACAACATGTGCAAAAGGGCAGATCCTGGGGCTTGCCTGCAGAGGCACCAGTCCTGACAGACATGAGCAAGTCAGAGAGGAGAGGGAAATAGAAAAGCAGTAAGGGCTGTGACACCACCTAGGAAGAGGTCTCGCCAATGAAAAACACAGCACCTAAACTAGATCAAAAGTTTAGCCCTCATTACCGATTCACAGAAGCCGAATCTCCTGGGGAGCCTGTTAAAAGTGCAGATTCTGATTCAGTAGGCCTTGAGTGGAGTTCAAAATTCTGCATTTCCAGCAGACTGCCCCCAGGTGATATAGATGCTGCAGGTCCTTGGGCCATATTTTAGTAACAAGGCTAGGGAACAGAGGAAATGATGACATGCATGTGCAATCAATAAAGCCAGAATAAGGGAAACTTTCTGACAACTTTTCTTAAAAGATGGGGAGGAAACATATAGATTTCCTATAGAGACGTAACAACCAATTGCAATGTGAAGACTTTGTTTAGCTCCTAAATCGAAATGTCAACAAATATTCTTTAGGACAACTGTGGAAATGTAAAAACTGGGAATTTGATGATGTTGGGGAATTTTTGTTCTTTGGGGGAGATGCTGATTGTTTTAAAACATGAGTCTTCAAAAAGATACTTTATGATTCTATTTTTATGACATTCTGGAAAAGGTAAAACTAAACAATAGAAAGTAAATCTGTGGTTATGATATAGTAGGCAGTTAGACAGACATGAGCAGATTCGGAAGGACAGGTCAGGTACAGAAGGTCACCAGAGCCAAAAGTATTACAGGGTGGGACCTTGCCCCGAGGGTGACCTTTCCTTTTCTAGCATATCACTGGTCATGTGGTCCGGACCTTCCCCTGACCCTGCCTCCTGTGGTACGTCCCTGGCCCGTTGGTAGACTCCCTTAGGGGAGGAACAAGGCAGTGGAAGGACAGCCTTAAATGACTCCCTTGCACAACCACTCCCTTAAGCATTGAGCCCTCAGGGCACTGAGGTTCTGGCCCGCATGGCGTCATCTTAGGAACAAAGTTTCAGGTCTGTTGACCAGAGAGACAGAGTTTTGGTCAAACTAGAGATAACATCTAGGCCTCAGTTGTATTTCAGCTCCAGACCCAGAAAAGCAGCAAGGCCATGCCATGGCTGATGTCAGGACTCACTGCAGTGGCTTAATGACCCCCTACTCTGGAACTGACCACAGCCCTGAGGACACACACCTGGAAAGCTGACGAATATTCTATTGAGATTTTCCCCTGAGACCTCCAGATAAAAGTCCTTACAATGAACCCAGGGCAGCATTTTCCATCTCCCCGCCCACAGCACATCACCCTTTCCTCCGTAGCCCTGTCTTCCCTCAAGGCACATACCTGTGCTTTCCCAGCCTGGCTGGCTCACTTCTTCTACCTCTGGGACTTTCTGAACAAACTTCTGCTTGTATTTGAGTTCCTTGACTCTGAATTTTTTTCCTAGCCAATCTCAAGGACCAAGATCTAACACCTGGTACTGTTGCCATTAACAGTTACTTGGAGGTGGGAGTGGGAGAATTTTGAGGGGTGACAGAACTGTTCTGTATCCTGATTGTGATGGTTATGTGACTAAATGAGCTTATAAAACCTCAGACCTGTACCTTAAAAAGGTAAGTATTATTGTTTGTAAAGTATAAACTTGACCAAAACCAAAAATATACCCCCAAAAGGAGCATCGTTGCTTGGAGATACATACTGAAATATTTACAAAATACATATCTGAGACTTCCAGTCAAGATGGAGGCATAGGTAGACACACTGTGCCTCCTCACACAACCAAAACAAGAACAACAACAAATTTTAAAACAAAAAACAACCAGAACTGACAGAAAATTGAACTGTATGGAAGTCTGACAACCAAGAAATTAAAGAAGAAACCTTCATCCAGACCGGTAAGAGGGGCGGAGAGGACTCACGCGGCGGGGTGGTGGCTGGCGGATTGGGGAAAGGCGTGGCTGGCTGGGAGAGGTGGCATCTGCGGACTGGGCATCCCACTCCCTCGTGAGGATAAACCGGGAGGAACAACTGGGGAGCGAGACAAACTGCACAACCCAGAGTTCCAGCGAGGGGGAAATAAAGCACAAAAGCCTCTGATTGAAAACTCCTGCGGAGGTTGAGGCGGCTGCAGCGGGAGAAACTCCCAGCCTCACAGGAGAGCTCATTGGAGAGACCCACAGGGTCCTAGCGCATACACAAGCCCTCCCACCGGGAATCAGCACCAGAATCAGCACCAGAAGGGCCTAATTTTACTGTGGGTAGTGCGGAAAGTGACTGAAAACCGGCAGAGAGAGGAGCAAGCACCATTGTTCCCTCTTGGACCCCTCCCCCGCAAACAGCGTCACAACACAGCAACATGGCTGCCCCGCCCTGGTGAACACCTAAGGCTCCGCCCCTTACTACGTAACAGGTGTGCCAAGACAACAAAAATGGCCCAAATGAAAGAACCAGAAAGCTCCAGAAAAAATACAACTAAGCGACGAAGAGGTAGCCAACCTATCAGATGCACAGTTCAAAACACTGGTAATCAGGATGCTCACAGACTTGGATGAATTTGGTCACAAATTAGGTGAACAAATGAAGGATACGATAAGGGAAATGAAGAAAAATGTACAGGGAACCAACAGTGATGGGAAGAAAAACGGGACTCAAATTAATGGTGTGGACGAGAAGAAAGAAAGAAACATTCAAGCACAACACAATGAAGAAACAAGAATTCAAAAAAATGAGGAAAGGCTTAGGAACCTCGAGGATGTCTTTAAACGTTCCAATATCCGAATCATAGGGGTGCCAGAAGGAGAAGAGGAACAGAAAGAAATTGAAAACTTATTTGAACAAATAATGAAGGAGAACTTCCCTACTTTGGAAAAGGAAACAGACTTCCAAGGAGTCCAGGAAGCTCAGAGAGTCCCAAAGAATTTGGACCCAAGGAGGGACACACCAAGGCACATCATAATTACATTAACCAAGACTAAAGATAAAGAGAAAATCTTAAAAGCAGCAAGAGAAAAGGAGACAGTAACCTACAAAGGAGTGCCCATCAGACTATCAGCTGATTTCTCAAAAGAAACCTTACAGGCAAGAAGGGGCTGGCAAGAAGTATTCCAAGTCATGAAAGGCAAGGACCTACATCCAAAATTACTCTATCCAGCAGCTTTCATTTAGAATGGAAGGGCAGATGAAGTGCTTCCCAGATAAGGTCAAGTTCAAGAAGTTCATCATCACCAAGCCCTTATTCTATGAAATGTTAAAGGGACTTATCTAAGAAAAAGAAGATAAAAAATAGTAACAGTAAAATGACAACAA
>VMDR010009899.1:0-32162 GCA_007922815.1 Macrotus californicus | reverse complement strand
TTTCCCAGACAGAACTCATTTATATGTGTGTGAGAGAGAGAGAAGAATCTACTGTTTCCCAGGCACTAAACTATATATGCTTTTACTAGATAGTTTTACATGTCTCATTTATGATGATTATTATCAAAACTAAGTCTTAGAAAAAATTATACATCTACTAAGTAGTTGGTAAATCTGGGATTCAGGCCCCTTCTTATGAGCCATACCTCTTAATCTTACCCTGCATGGACTGCATTCAAAAAATATCATGGAACTTTCGGCCAAGATGGAGGCGTAGGTAGACACACTGTGCCTCCTTGCACAACCAAAAGAAACACAACAACAAATTTTAAAACAAAAAACAACCAGAACTGACAGAAAATTGAACAGTATGGAAGTCCGACAACCAAGAAATTAAGAAACATACATCCAGACCGGTAGGAGGGGCAGAGAGGACTCACACGGTGGGGCGGCAGCTGGCAGACCGGGGAAAGGCGCGGCAGGCCGGGAGAGGTGGTGGCTGTGGACCGGGCGTCCCACTCCCTTGTGAGGATAAACCGGGAGGAACAACTGGAGAGTGAGACAGACCTGGCAACCCAGAGTTCCATTCGGGGAAATAAAGCCTCAAAGCCTCTGATTGAAAACTCCTGTGGGGGTTGAGGCGGCAACAGTGGGAGAAACTCCCAGCCTCACAGGAGAGCTCATTGGAGAGACCCATAGGGTCCTAGAGCGTGCATAAGCCCTCCCACCAGGAATCAGCACCAGAACCAGCACCAGAAGGGCCCGATTTGACTGTGGGTAGCATGGAAAGTGACTGAAAACCGGCAGAGAACGGAGCAACCACCATTGTTCCCTCTCGGTCCCCTCCCCCACAAACAACGTCACAACGCAGCAACGTGGCCGCCCTGCCCTGGTGAACACCTAAGGCTCCGCCCCTTACTATGTAACAGGGGCGCCAAGACAACAAAAATGGCCCAAATGAAAGAACAGATCAAAGCTCCAGAAAAAATACAACTAAGCGACGAAGAGATAGCCAACCTATCAGATGCACAGTTCAAAACACTGGTAATCAGGATGCTCACAGACTTGGTTAAATTTGGTCACAAATTAGATGAACAAATGAAGGATACAATAAGGGAAATGAAGGAAAATGTACAGGGAACCAACAGTGATGGGAAGAAAAACGGGACTCAAAGCAATGGTGTGGACCAGAAGAAAGAAAGAAACATCCAACTGGAACACAATGAAGAAACAAGAATTCAAAAAATGAGGAGAGGCTTAGGAACCTCCAGGATGTCTTTAAACGTTCCAATATCCGAATCATAGGGGTGCCAGAAGGAGAAGAGGAACAGAAAGAAATTGAAAACTTATTTGAACAAATAATGAAGGAGAACTTCCCTAATCTGGCAAAGGAAATAGACTTCCAGGGAGTCCAGGAAGCTCAGAGAGTCCCAAAGAAGTTGGACCCAAGGAGGAACACACCAAGGCACATCATAATTATACTACCCAAGATGAAAGATAAAGAGAGAATCTTAAAAGCAGCAAGAGAAAAGGAGACAGGAACCTACAAAGGAGTGCCCATCAGACTGTCAGCTGATTTCTCAAAAGAAACCTTACAGGCAAGAAGGGGCTGGCAAGAAGTATTCCAAGTCATGAAAGGCAAGGACCTACATCCAAGATTACTTTATCCAGCCAAGCTTTCATTTAGAATGGAAGGGCAGATAAAGTGCTTCCCAGATAAGGTCAAGTTCAAGGAGTTCCTCATCACCAAGCCCTTATTATATGAAATGTTAAAGGGACTTATCTAAGAAAAAGAAGATCAAAAATAGGAACAATAAAATGACAACAAACTCACAGCTATTAACAACTGAACCTAAAACAGAAACAAAAACAAACTAAGCAAACAACTAGAACAGGAACAGAATCACAGAAATGGAGATCACATGGAAGGTTATCATAAGGGGGGTGGGTGGGGAGAGAGGGGGAAAATGTACAGGGAGTAAGAAGCATAAATGGTAGGTAGAAGATAGACAAGGGGAGGTTAAAAATAGTATAGGAAATGTAGAAGCCAAAGAACTCATATATATGACCCATGGACATGAACTAAAGAGGGGGAATATAGGGGGAAGGGATGTGCAGGGTGGAGGCGGGGAGGAGACAGGACAACTGTAATTGCATAATCAATAAAATATATTTAAAAAAATATCATGGAAGTATTGGAGGTATCTTTCTTCCTGGTTCAGTAGGCTTGATGCCTAGAGTTTCAGAGTGATATCAGATTTGCTCTGTTCGTTCATTTGTATCAAGCAGTTACTATGTGCTAGGTATTATGTTAGAGACTCAGAGACATATACAACACTGCCCTGGCCCTCAGAGAGAATCATGCAAATGATAGGAGAAAATAAAACTGCATTTCTCATGAGGCCCAAAGCTGAGTTGGTTAGCATGGAGTCATATTCACTCATTGTGGCACAAAAGAAAATTTTATTTGGGAATGACATAATAGTCATTAAGTTCTCATTGAAAGGATGAAAGGGGTGAGGGAGAGTGGTGGAGGGAAAAGGGAGAAGAAACAAAAACATTGCACGTTCATGCTAAAAAAATCTGGACAACAAAACAGGTCAGCATTTGGAATACAGTCTTTGCTCTACTCAACTACCCACATAACATCTCCTCTATTCATCTCAGTTCACAACGTTTTGAGGAGAAACTATGTGCTTGACAAAGTTTATAACCATAAATCAAAGAACTCACATCCAGTAAGAGATCAAACAAGCCAATATAAAGAGTACAATTCAATGAATCAAATATGCAAAATTGACCAATTCACACGTGAGATTCATAAGCTGAAATCGAGAAAGCAGCTTTATATGTGTCTCTCCCTGTCCTTTTAACCTACTCAGTGGGGACAGTCTTTCCTATATTTCTGGATGAAAGCTGAGGTAGGCCCCCTGACTTCCTTGTTTACTCCAAGATAATCAAAATTTTGGTAGTCATTTAAAAATCTTTAAAGTCTCAATTCAGTAGAGTCAATGCAATAACCAAAGATTCTAACTTCATTTAAGATGATACGTCTTCTTCCTCCATCTCTGGCCAATTGCTGTTGAGGGGAGAGTTATAGACAATGTCTTCTTCCTTTTATCTCTCAGCTCTTCTTCTCACAACTTGTTGACTCTGGTCTGCAAATACATCCTGGAGTTGGACTGGTAGAGAGACAAAGAGGGAAAAGAAAATGGTAAAGGGCAGGTCAGAAGAGCTTCTATTTCATGCATATTGTCATAAACTAGCATTGGCTCTCTGGCTCTGGTGCCTGATTAAAGGTATTAAAGTTGGAAGAGGGAATGGGCTTTGTGGTCTTTGCACAGGTCCCTGCTGGGAGCATTTGATGATACTTCCAGGAAATGAATAATGGGTTTCTTTTAAGCTGGCTGTCTCCTCCACATGCCCAGTCCCCTTTTCCAGCAGTCTGGTTCACATAGGATCTCTATTTGGTGTATTAATCCCCAGTAGGTTGCTTGGACAGAACTTCAAGTGGCTCCAGCCTGCTATTTCCCCCCTGGTCCATATCTGTTCTTTAGAAGATACACATGGATCTTTGACGTGACAGCCTCTCAGAGGCAGGCTAATGAAGGGCTACCACCTCTCTTTTTTCCCAGCCATCAGCAGCTAGCCACACTGCTTCTGCTGCTCGTTCTTTCGGGCAGGAGGCAGAGCCATTCCATCACTTCAAAAGACCTTTACCAACCTCTCCAGGTGGCCCCAGGGAAACACTTTCTCTTGCTTTGAAGGAAAGGGAATGCTCTTACCCTACCCTTTCCCTGGGAGAGTCAGATTCAAAGCACATTCCACATCAAAGACGTTCTCCTCACAAATACTTATTTAACTTCCAATCTCTTGATTTTTCTCCAGTCTTGTAATGTAGGATCCAAGAGCCACAGAATCAATTTGGGGCTATCTTCTTTGTAAATTCTACCTCTGGTGAATGTACCTTCTTAAGCTTATCTTGGTGTGATGGTCAACTCCCACCTGAACATCCTATCATACAAACAAGTTATGTGCCCCTACTTTTCACATTAGCCAATGTACAATGTAGAAATCATTTCTCAAATAGGGTCTTATATGGAATCTTCCTCCTGAAAAGCAGTCTTTCCAGATCTAGTCCCACTCCATGAGGCTGTCTTCCCCAATGGTCTCAGCATATGGTGATGTCACTCTGCTCTGCCCACCTGCATCCCTCACTGTTTGAGCTACAAGGTGACACGAAGACTGCCTTGTACATAATAGACCTTCCATAACTGATTTTTTATTAATTTATTTGAAGAGACTGTCAAATGCAGCTGAATTGTATTACCTATGCCCACGGTATTCGTTGCTGATCTCCCTGGAAGAGACTGCAGCATCCATTCATGCATGGTGTACAGATACCACATACCTGTGCCAGAGCTATTGTCCTTAAGGCATTTTTCTCCTGTAAATAAAAGAGGGAATTAATCTTTCTTGAACCCCAAGGACTCAAGGATTGGTCAGATGCCAATCCTTATTTCATTTATTTTTCAAAACAACCCCAAGGAATATCTATCAGCTTACCATTTTTCTAGATAATGAAAGTGAGCTTTCAGAATGTTAAGCAACAGGACTGAAGATACACAACATCTAAATGGTAGAGTTAGATTTAAGTACCTTTGACTCCAAAACCCATGGCCATAATGGAAGGAGAAGTCAATTTATGAGGCAGGAAAACTTGGGTTTATCCCAGCATGGCCATTAATCCGACTGTGGCTTTGGATCATCTCCTTGTCCTGTCTGAGGCTGAGTTTCCTCAACTGTAGATGAAGGAACTAGATACAGTGACGACTCCTACCCTTCCACCTGCACAGCTTTGAGCTCCCAAAAAGTGCTTATATAAGTTGCTTATGTCAGTCACATCGCCTGCCCAGATGTTTTAACTCAGAATCTCCTGTGTGGCAATCAGTCTCATCTTGTTATTTCCTGCCTGTTCTTCTAACCTCCCTCATTTGGGATCACTTATACTGCCTTTCTTTGTGTTGTTCATGTTTACTGAAGGCCTGATTTAGAATCATCTGTAAATTTCATCAAAGGGCATTCATTCACCTACCCAGGGAGACTTCATGGGCCAAGTGAACACCATTGCAGAGCTTGCATTCTGGTCACCTTCTTCCTTCTTACAGGTGTCTCTAAATAACTGCCCTCGCAGTGGGTTAGCACTGTGGGTTTTCAGTCAGCCAGACCTGGCTAGGAACCGTGAGCAAACTACTTAACCTTTAGTTAACCTTTCTAAACTTCAATCTCTTTATCTAGGAAACAGGAATCAGGATGTTCACCCCAAAGGGCTGTTTGGAGTATTAGAATTACATGTTTTATCATGGCAACTTTTCCTAGCAATGGCATCTAATATTGCCCATATTACTTCTGAACACACTCTTAGGCATATAATGTGTGTCTTTGGCCTGCAAGGAAAGAAGGAAAGGAAAGTCTCAGGTCTCTCTGGTGAATGACCTTAGACAGGTTATTTAACCTTGTTAAGTGTCTTTTTATTAAGCCTCTCTGAGTCTCTATACTTTAGCATTGCTGGAAGGATGAAATGGAGTAAAGCAGGTATAATGTCAGGCCGTGACAGGTACTCAATGCATCAGATGGGTCTGGATTAGGGTCCCCTCTCACATTTACTAACTTAGACACCCCTATGAAGCCTCATTTCCACATCTGTCAAATTGGGATAATAATTGTTCTGTTGCATGTGACTGTGAAGGTCTGTGCAACATTAGTGGACATGCCTAAACAGAGAAGGCACTCAGCATGTGGTAAGATCTATTCCCTTCCTTTTCCTGAACAATTTTGGGTTGATTGTCATGGTTAAGAACAGGTAAGGAACATGATAAAACATTTTTAAAAACTAGAACTTCACAAAGGCAAAACAGATGATATGTGTTCCTTTCCTTGGGAGATTCCTAAATTTTAAACTTGGAACATAGTTAAGACATCAAGATGGTTCTGCATAAATAAAAACTTAAAAACTTTACTAGGCAATCACATTTGGTTCATATCAAAATCACTCGGATCCAAAGACACATTCCAAGCAGTTGACATTCATTTCAGTTGGATGCTAATCCAATTTTTAAAAATTAATTCAAACTTGACAAGAAGCTGATCTCACGTATCTTACCAGAACATCCCACTCCTCGTCAGTTTCCTGGGAAGGAACTGGGTAGCCTGGCTGTCAAAAACAGAACTGAAGACACGCCTTTTCCTCATTTCAGCTGGAATCTGCAGTTTCAGAAAGGATTTAAACAGCCCAGTGGAATCTCATAAATTACTCCTGTCACAGCCTTTTTGCCTTTCACTTGAGATTTACAAAAATACAAAAGAGCCCCTGTCCTTTCCTTCGATCATTGGATCCCAGAACCCCAGCACTGGGAGGACCCTCAGAAAGCCAGCCTATTCCCTCTCCATCAACCTGTCACATCACACAGTCACCAAATCCCACCAGGTCCATTCTCCTGCTGTTTCCCATACCCATCTCTCTAACTTTGTCCCAGCATTTATTCCCCCAGTAAAGCCCTCATCATTTCTCTTACCTAGATTACTGCAGTGATGTCCAAATCTTCAGGATTCTGCCAGTCCACCCCCTATATGGCAGTCAAAGTCTTTATAATATGTCAGTAGGCTCATACCACTCCTTGCTTAAAGTCCTCCATGGCTCCTCTCAGAATAAAGTACGTGATGCTAATCTTGGCAGCTGACACTCAGAGTGTTCTGACCCCTGTCTGTCTCTTCAGTTTCCTCCTCCTCTGCCACTGCCCCCCTTTGTGTTTTAGACCCCAGACATAATTACCTCTGAACTTCTCTTTTGTTCCTGGAATGCTTTAACACACCTGGCACTACCTGAGAGCCTCATGTGCCCTTCCAAACTACCATATATATAATCTGCTTTTCAAGGCTTCTCCCAACCTCTCTGCCCACCCCAAGCACAGTTAACTGCTCCTTTGTGTGAAGTCCATATACTTTGCACTGACTGTATTTACAACAGTGTGTTATCTGCTCTCTCCACTATGCTTTGAATTTCTCCAAAGCTAAAGCTCTATTGTATAACCTTGGATTCTCATGTGTATAAAGTAGGTGTGCATGCTAGACAGTCTGAAATCTCACTGAACATCTACTATGTGTGCTACAGATGGAATCTACAGACGAACATGTACCCTACACTAGAAGACCCTGCAGCCTGGAGGTACAGCCAACACAGAGAGAGGCAAATAATAATGATAATACAATGACATGGTATAAAAGAAGCACAAAATACTCTTCTTGGGGTCTCAGGGAGAGGCCCTGAACAATCTGGGTGGGCAGAGAGAAGAAAAAGATACTTCTAAGAGGAGATGATATAAGTGTATCCTTTAAATATGTCCTTTAAATTGTGTTTAGACTTATAAAATTTCAGGTTTATGGTTCAAAATGGCAGACTGGACATCACTCCCAGATAAGACTCCACTGAACAGACAACAAAGGTGTACAAAATAGAATACGCAAATTGTTGGTGGTTCATATTTTAAAAGAGAGAGAGAGTGAGAGAAAGAGGGCGATACCCACACAAATTTCAGAAGGATAGAAAGCCAATGGAATTATCAAGGAATAATCCAGAGCACGAGAGGTCTGTGAGAGACACAACCAAAGGCTGCAGAGAGCGTGGGAGCTGTGCAGCCTGATGGAGTCCAGGGAAGGGCAGAAAGTATGGGCCCAATGGTGCCCTCATTGTCATGGAGGGCAGTCAGTAGATACTGTCCAAATGGCTGACAAAAGTTTAAAGGGTTAGTTTTAACTTATAAAAGACAGTTAATCTTGCATTTAACAAATACTTGTTCAGTGACTCGATGTTAGGCATCTTCCAAAGTTTTAGGAGTATAACTGGGAACAAAATTTTTTTAAAAACCCTATTTATGACAGGGTTCACTTCCAAATGAGGAGAGACAGATTATAAACAAACAAATGAGTGACTTATCTAGTAAGTCAGATGGTGGTCAAAGCTACAAAGCAGAGGTCAGCGAACTTTTTCTATAAAAAGCCAGTTGGATAATAAATACTTTAGATTTTGCAGGCCATTAGGTCTCTGTCAAAAATACAGATGTTGCTCAACTTAAATAATAGGGTTACTTTCTGATAAAGCCATTTATCATAAATTAAAAATATTATAAGTCACAAATGCACTTAATACACTTAAACTACTACCTTAAACATGCTCAGAACAATTACATTAGCCTAGAGTTGGGCAAAATCATCTAATGTGAAGGCTTTCCTATCAGTGTTGGATATCTCATGGAATTTATTATGCATGTTGCTTTTGTATCATCATGAAGTCAAAAAATTTAAGTCAAACCATCACTAAGTCAGGGACCATCTGTACTTAACTTTGCCATTGTAGCAGGAATACATAAAAAGTACATAAACAAATACATGTGGCCCTATTCCAATAAAACTTTGTTTACAAAAACAAGCAGTGGGCCAGATCTGACCCATGCCCTACAGGCCATAGTTTATATACCCTTGTTATAAAGAAATATTAAGCAGGAACAGGCACTAAGGAAAGCCATGGAAAGCAAGATTGCCATTTTAAATAAGGAGTTGAGAGAGGTCCTCAGAAGAAACTTGGAAAATGGCCTGAAGAAGGGGAGAGAGTGAGCCTTACAAACATCTGTGGGAAGGGTGATCTAGGCAGAGAGAGCAAGTACAGAGAAGGAGGTTGAGAGGTTGGAGCAAGAAGAGGGAAGAGGAGAATAATAGAAACAGGCCTGAGAAGCAAGAGAGGATGAGCATGAGGGTCATGGAGAAGATCATGTAGTCTTGCACTGAAAGTGGAGTCCTTGAGCCCTGGCTGTGTGGCTCAGTTGGCTGGAGCATTGTCATGTACAAAAAACTTGAGGGTTCAATTCCCAGTAAGGGCACATAACTAGGTCAGTGTTTTGATATCCAGTCAGGGCACATACGGGAGGCAACAAATCAATGTCCCACACAATTTACAGGTGCCTTTTCTACAATAGACAATGCTTCTAAGACAGGGAGTCAAAGCAACTCTACCTAAAACACAGAAACAAACATAGGGAGCCTGCCAAATCTAGAAGACAAAGAAATATAGCCCAAATGAAAGAACAGAACAAAACCCCAGAAAAAGAACTAAATGAAATGGAGACAACCAACCAATCAGAGGCAGAGTTCAAAACCCTGGTGATCAGGATGCTCAAAGAACTCATTGAGAACAGCAGCAAAATAAAAAAGACCCAGGTGGAAATGAAGGTTAAAGTAAGTGAAACAAAGAAAAATCTACAGGGAACCAACAGTGGAGGGGATGAAGCCAGGATTCAAATCAATGATTTGGAACATAAGGAAGAAATAAGCATTCAACACAAACAGCAAGAAGAAAAAAGAGTTAAAAAAAAATGAAGATAGTGTACAGTGCATCTTATACTATCTCTGGGACATCTCCAAATGTACCTGACATCAAAATCATAGGGATGCCAGAAGGAGAAGAGGAAGAGCAAGAAATTGAAAACTTATTTTTAAAAAGAACAATGAAAGAAAATTTCCCCAATCTGGTGAAGGAAATAGACATACAAGTCCAGGAAGCACAGAGAGTCCCAAACAAGTTGGAACCAAAGAGGACCACACCAAGACACATCATAATTAAAATGCCAAAGGTTAAAGATAAATAGAGAATCTTAAAAGCAGCAAGAGAAAAGCAGACAGTTACCTACAAAGGAGTTCCCATAAGACTGTCAGCTGATTTCTCAAAAGAAACTTTGCAGACTAGAAGGGACAGGCAAGAAGTATTCAAAATGATGGAAGGTAAGGACCTACAGCCTAGATGACTACCCAGGAAAGTTATCATTTAAAATGGAAGGGCAGATAAAGTGCTTCCAAGACAAGATAAAGCTGAAGGAGTTCATGATCATCAACCCATTATTACAAGAAATATTAAAGGGACTTATTTAAGAAAAATAAGATAAAAATTATGAACATTAAAATGGCAATAAATTCACAACTATTAACAACTGAATCTAAAAAAAAACAAACAAACTGGGCAAACAACCAGAACAGGAACAGGATCATAGATATGGAGATCATTTGAAGGGTTATCAGATGGGAGGGGGAAGGAGAAGAATGGGGGAAAAGGTACAGAGATTAAGAAGCATAAATGGTACAAAATAGACAGGGCCATGTTAAGAATAGTATAGGAAATGGGGTAGTCAAAGAACTTATATGCACGAACCACTGACATGAACTAAGGTGGGGGAGTTGCTGAAGGGAGTGGGCATACTGCATGGAGGGGGGCAAAGGGGGGAAAATTGGGACAACTGTAATAGCATAATCAATAAAATATATTTAAAAAAAAATAAAGTTTGAAAAGCATTCTTACAGAGCCTCCTGAGCTACCACCATAAATGTTTGGCTTTCATTTTGAATGAGCATGAAAGGCATTGGCTGATTTGTAGGAGAGACAATCTAATATTTATTTTAAAGCAACTTCTTTAGCTTCTATGTTGTAATTAAACTATAGGAGAGTAAGGGAGACAAGTTAGAACATTTCAATAATCCACATGAGAGATGATGATGATTTGGGTAAGGGAGGGTAAAAACAAGTGGTCAGAGTCTGAATATATTTTGAGGTAAAGTCAACAGGATTTTCCATCACTTTGGCTATGAGGGGGACTAAAAGGAATGAGAGTGATTATAAGATTTGGGGCCCAAACAACTACAAAGATGAATTTGATGTTTACTGAGTGGGAAGATCGAGGGAAAACAGGCTAGAGATGGGGCAGAGTGAAGCAGGGTTAAAGACCATGAATTTAGTTTGGGATATTTTAAGTTTGAGATGTTTGTTAGATATTCAAGTGGCAATATCAAGCAAGCAGTTGGGTATAAGAGTCTACAGCTTTAGCAGAGAGAACCACCTACTTGAAGAACTAAAAATATTGGAGAGATAAAAATAATAGCATGATAGATGAAGAGTGTGAAGGGATTTTAGAAGTGGAACAATGATGCTAAATCTTTCACTGCAAGGAATCAATAAACACTGTTTAAGTTTAAAAGATTAACACCATATAAGCATACAAATTAGTTATGATAATAACCTACTTATAATAAAACATACTCCAAAATAAATTATATTAATTGAAATGAACCAGTCATAAAAGGATAAGCAGTATGTGATTCCACTTACATGAGGTACTTAGAGTGGGTAAACTGGTAGACAGGAAGTAGCAGGGTAATGATTAGAGGCTAGGCAGAGAAGGGGTGGGGGGAGATGGATAGTTAGTGTTTAATGGGTACAAAGTCTCACTTTGGGATGATGGAGAGGTTCTGGAGACAAATGTGGTGATGGTTGCACAACAATGTGAATGTATGTAACGCCACCAAACGATGCACTTGGAAATGGTTAAGATGGCAAACTTTGTTATTCATATGTTATCACAATATTTTTTCAACTTCTGTAAACTTACATAATAAGTGTGCACAAGAAAGAAATTGTGGCCTTGTGGGACTAGAGATGAGAAGAGAGAAAGAAAGGGAGATTTCAGCTTTGTATTTTGTAGTTTTTTGTAGCGTTTGGATTCTTTAACCATATACACACATTATTTTCATATTTATAAATAAAATATTTTAAAAGAATGAGTATGCAAAGGGAGCAGTTCAATCCATGTTTCTGCTTGAGTTGCACCCAATTTCTCAAGCACTCTTCTATAGAAGCTGATTTCCAAGAAACCTTCAAAGCCCCTTTTTATTATTATTATACTTGAAACTATTCCCTTGGAATCAGACACTTGTGTTTTTCTGATAGAGCTTGCATTCAAAGCCTCGGAGGATAAGTGCGTTTGGAAACCTCAGCACAGCCCTCCGCCTTTGAACTGAGTTTTCCAGGGCTCCTCGCACGTTCCTCGTCCAACACAACCATCAGGCAGCCAGCATTTCTTGAGTTGCCCATGGGAGTGGCCACAGCCTGCTGGAGCATGTCTATTAAAGAAAGCCTCCCACCAGCAAAGCAGGCCTCCAGAAAATCCCAGACGGCAGCTGCTCACTGCCCAAGTTCCAACCAACAGGCTCTGTGACGCCAACAGGAAGGCCTCAAATAAGGCCATCTCATCTTACAGAAGTTACCAGAAATTCTAGATCCCAATAAGAGAATTATAGCATGTCAGAGTTGGAAGAGATCTCAGAAATCATATTGTCAAGCCATTCCATTTTACAGAGGGGTAAAGGAGGCCTAACGAGGAATAGCCACAATGTGTTAGAAGCAGAGCCCAAACTCAAACATAGATGTGAATATCAGGAAAAGCATGCATTATTTTGTTTGACCCTTACAGCAAAGTTATGTATAAGAAGCTTTTTAATCTGCATTTTATAGGCCATAATTAATTTGTTCACGTCACACAATAAAGAGTGAGGTTAAGAATTAAACTCAGATAAGTGGAATAGGTTGTTCCCCAATGGTGGGTGCTGTCCTGTTGGGGTAGGGTGATTAGAAAAATAGGAAAAGGGAGGAAGCAGGAAAGGACTACACGTAGTTGCAGCTAACTTGGCAGAGGGGAATAGTAACATGAGTAAGTCAGGATTCTTAGGTGGACTCTGAAGTCATTTAATGGATGCGTCATTTCTCTGTGGATTGGCTCTCTTTTTTCACTTTGTCAGGTCTTGCTCTAAGTGCTGGGGATGTGGACTTGAATCAGACATGGCCCTGCCCTGAAGAGAGTCCGGCAGGCCAGCTGGTTACCATGCTGCTGATAGAGAGACAGTTGCAACACTCTAGTGCGATGAGCCTGGAATAGAGCAGTATTTTATAAATTTTTCATAGGAATTACTCACTCCAGATTCTCTGAGTTGCATTATTTGGGGGAAGAACACGGTCATCTACATTTTTATCAGGTTCCCAAAGTGGTTCTTGTGATCAGTCACCCTGACTTTAGAATCATCCAGAGACGGATTGCAGTTTGAGTTCAACCAATGATGTAGCCAGTCTGACAAAATCTATCAGGACATTCACTTTTCACCTGTTCCCAGATCCTTCAGGTTGCCCTTCCCCCCATCAAGATCCAGCTCTTTTGTACTGTTGCACAACTAGAAAAAGACACCGGCCAAAAGACAATGTTTCTGACATTCAACCCTGTACGCCTCCACCTAGAGGAAGGGGCTCCATTTTTTTCATCCAAATGCTCTAAGCTCTGCCTCCTATCATTCCGTGTCTTCCTAAAAAGAGTGACTTTTCTAATTCATCACCCAGAGTGAGCACTTTTTTCTAACTTGTGCAAAGGTACCATATAGACTACCAGGATCCTCAAAGTAATACTGGTACCTGTTACCACTCCCAGATTTCTCTGCCAAAGATGACTTCTTTGTCTCTTCAGTGCCTGCACCCGTCTAATGTATGAGCCAGTTCCTGGTCTGATTTCTTGCCAAACCACTGAGCCTTGCAATACAGGATGCAGCATCTGCGATATGGTCTGCCCCATGCCTGGAATGAGAGGCAGTATGGCTTGTCATTAACAATATGAGCTTTGGGGTTAGACCTGAATTCAATTTTTGACCTCAGTTTTTACCGAGTGACTTGAATAAATTAAGTATTGTCTATAAATTGCAGATTAAAAAATTTCTTATGTATAACTTTACTGTAAAGGTTGAACAAGATAATGCATGTAAACATGCTTAGCACGGAGCCTGGGATATAGTGAGATTTGTTTCTTATGTGCTATCTCACTCAACTTAAGCTTTCCCCATTTCACAGATAAAGAAAATAAGACAAGGAGGTGAGATGGGGGAAGTGGTTCAGAGTTGGGATCTAATTCCAATTCTAACCTTCTAATCCATGTTTCTGAGGCTTTTGTTTTACTTTTTCAATTTTTTAAATGATCATTGATATACCATACATTATTTTCAGGTATATAGCATATTGATTAGATATTTATATAACTTATAAAGTGATCACCCTGATAAATCTAGTCATATTCCTTCTGTTTTTACCTCTGGATTCAGATACCAACTTTTCTCAGGGTTTCAGGTTCAAGGACAAGAAAGAGTAAGATTTCATCCTCAATTAATAATTGCACCTATGTTAGGTCTAGCAACACAGGTACAATGAAAAATAGGCCTTTACTTTAGAGTACCAACTCAAATGGGTTAGTAATTACTGCCCAGAGGACCATGTTATGAAGGATTGCAAGAGCACGTCAGGGGTCATAGAGAATCGTGATTGATTAATGGCGTCAGCCACGGGAATGTGCTCCAGGAATGATGGTAGGCCCTACAGAGAGCACCCCACCCCCTTTAAGATTTCGAAGTCTACCCAAAGTTAAGCACACTGGATAAGAAAGGAGGTCCAAGGGTACTAAACAAGGCTGTTAAAAACTATTAGCACCTTATTAAGACCTTTTCCCGAATGTGGCCAGAAACAGCCAAAGAATACAGAATGAAGGAACATTTTTGAGAGAAACCATGAAGCTGTCTGAAGCATTTCATGTAAGGAGCAAAGACTCAGTCTGTCTGTTCCCCAAGAGTTCTAGGCTCCATCTTCCTGAACACTCAGGTAGGTAGAAGGAAGTCACTGTGGAATTCTAAAACCTCCATGTAAAGCCCAGTAGGAGCTTGCATGTGACTTTGGGCAACTAGGGCTCTTCCAACCTCAGGTGTTTTATCTGTAAAATGTGGACAATAAACTCTAACTCATTGTGGCTTTGCAAATATTAAATAAGGTGGATAACCAAAAGAAGTTTCAGGAAAAAGGTGAAATGCCGCCATTTGCAGCAACATCGATGGATCTTGAGAATATCATACTAAGTGAAATAATTTAGACAGAAAAAGTCAAGATCCATATGATTTTACTCATATGTGGGATAAAGAACTGAAAGCAACACATGAACAAACAAGAAGAACAAACAAACAGAAACCCACAGGCACAGACAACAGAATGGTGGTTATCAGAAGGAAAGGGGGTTGGGGCAGTAAAGGGTAAAGGTGGTCAAATATACGGTGATGAAAGGAGAGTTGACTTTGGATAGCAAATACACAATGCAATATACAGATGATGTATTACAGAATTGTACACTTGAAACCCATGTAATTTTATTCACCAGTGTCACCACAACACATTTAATAAAAAAAAATGAAAGAGCCCTGGCCAATGTGGCTCGGTTGGTTGGAGTGTCGTCCTGTAACTGAAAGGTTGGGGTTCAACTCCCTGTCAGGACACGTGCCTAGGTTGTGTGTTCAATGCTCTGGTCAAGGTACGTACAGGAAGCAACCGATCAATGTTTCTCCCTCACATTGATGTTTTTCTCTCTCTTTCTCTCTCCATTCCTTTCTCTCTTAAACAGCAAGGGGAAAATGTCCTTGGGTGAGGATAAAAAAATTAAATTAAAATAAATAAATAAATACAGGAAAGAAGCTTCAGAGAACTCCACCCAAAGTAGGTATTTGAAAGCATTCATTCCCCACTCGTTCCCTTCTCCCGTGAAAGAAACACTGTGACATGTTGTTTGCAATTCCGAGCTGTCGAGTTAGAATTTACATACAGTAGTCCCTCCTTATCCATGGTTTCACTTTTTGCGGTTTCAGTTAACCACGATCAACCTCAGTCCAAAGACATGAAGTAAAACATTTCAGAAAGAAACAATTCATAAGTTTTACAGTGTATACTGTCCAGTGTAACATGATGAAATCGCATGCCATCCCCCCCAGGACATCAATCACGCCTTTGTTCAGTGTGTCCACATTGAATATGCTACCCAACCGGTTGTCACCTAGTAGCCATCTCAGTCATCAGATCAACCATCCCCGCATCGCAGTGCTTGAGTTCAGCCCTTATCTTCCTGAATAACGGCCCCAAAGCACAGTAGTAGTGATGCTGGCAATTTGGATGTGCCAAAGAGAAGTTGTAAAGTGCTTCTTTTAAGAGAAAAGGTGAAAGTTCTCGATTTCATAAGGAAAGAAAAAAAATGTATGCCGAGATTGCTGAGATCTACGATAAAAATAGGTCTTCTATCTATAAAATTGTGAAGAAGAAATGTAGGCTAGTTTTGCTGTCACACCTCTAACTGCTTGTTATAGACACAGTGTGTGATAAGTGCTTAGTTAAAATTAAAAGTGCATTCAATTTGTGGGTGAAGGACATGAACAGAGAGAGACCACATTCCCATAATTTTTATTACAATATATTGTTACATTTTTCCATTTTATTATTAGTTATTTTCTTACTGTTCCTAATTTATACGTTAAACTTTATCATAGGTATATATGTATAGAAAAACATATTTTAAGCAGGTGTAGGATTCAGGCATCCACTAGGGGTCTTGGAACATGTGTCCCATGGACAAGAGGAGACTACTGTATGGTAAAATATGCTCCTTTTAAGGGAACAGTTTGAGTTTTGACAAACATGTACAGCCATGTGGCTATACCACAATATGATATAGAATGCTGCTATCACCCCCAAAATTCCTTCATTCCCCTTTCCAGTCTACGCCTCGCCCCCCACCTCCAGCCCCTGGCACACAGCGATCTTATTTCTGCCCCTGCAGTGTTGCCATTTGGTGTGGCCCATTTTAAAAGCATACATCCAAATAGCAAATAATTCCCTTGAGTTTTTCTTTCACATTCTACTCAAAAAATAGCTCAGCTCTCTTTTCCAGGAAAATTCTTCATTAAATAAATGAATACCACGTGTATATTAAAAAGACATTCAGCTTAGTATTCTTTCTATTTATAGCCAGAGTTCAATCAGCAGGAGCCCCGCTAGCCTGTCAGGGTCTCCCTGTCCTCTTCAGCTCGCACCCTCTCCTCCCTGCTCCAGCCCAACGGCAGAGCTGGCTCCAGGCCCAGGTGGCACAGGCAAGTCAAAATGCCAAAAGGGGCCTTAGGAAGAGTCTACTGAGGAGGTGTGCTCTGCAACCTTTCCCAGAAACTTTTAGGAAACCCTGGAATCTCCATGGGGAATGTATGGCCATGTAATAATTAACAACAGCATGCATTAGAAAGGGAATGGAATTAGAAACAAGGGGACAAAGGAGTGATGAGTAGACCTAGGTGGTCTCCAAAGTCTTTCCCTGCAGAGAAGTTCCATGACCCAGGTAAATCACTCAACAAGTCCCACGCTCACCACCTGTGCCAGATACTGCGCTAGGCACAACAATTAAAGATGGGCAAGTAGGAGAAAAATACTATACCTGGTTTCTACCCACAAAGATCACACTATCTAACAAAGATTAAACATGCAGGGAAGGATGTGGTTGAGTGGAGGAGAAACAGCATGGGCCTTGGGGCTAAAGAGATGGGATTTTAACCTGATTTTGTCAACTGTTAGCTGTGAGAGCTTGGGAATGGTGCTTTACTTCTCTGAGCCCCCGTGTTCTCATCTGTAAGCTGGAAATGACATGCACGCCCAGAGGGGTGTTATGTGAGATGAATGATGTAATGGAAATAAAGCACCTCACCCAGTTCCTGTTATATACAGGCTCAGGAAAGGGAAGTTTCCTTCTTAGCCTCTGTGTTAGTCAAGGTATTTTAGAAAAACATAGGTGAGTGAAAGAAAGAGAGAGAGATTACAAGGAGTTGGCTCATGCAGTTATGGAGGTTGAGAAGTCCCAAGATCTGCCGTCAGCAAGCTACAGACCCAGGAGAACCAATGGTGTGGTTCCGATTCAAGTCTGAAGACCTGAGAGCCAAGAGAGCTGATGGTATAGTTCCAATCCAGAAGCCAACGGGCTTGAAACCCAAGAGCTATATTTTCCATTTGCATCTGAAAATAGGCAAAGACTGATGTCCCAGCTTTGCATGTAGGCAACCTTTTTGTTCATTGTACTGGATGAGGCCCACCCACATTAGGGAGGATAATCTGCTTTACTGAGTCTACCAATTCAAAAATATTCATCTCATTTGGAAACACCCTCAGGCACACCCAAGAGTAATGCTTCACCAAATGTTAGGGCATCCTGTGGCCTACTTGTAACATAAAAGTAATCATCACATCCTCCAAGAAAAGAATTGGTATTCTAAAAGGGGTTTACTTAGAGAGCTAGAACATTTTTTAATATGAAAGATGTTACTTCTGGCTGAGAGGTGTAGAGGAAAAGATATTTTAACCTAATTCTTACAACTGCAGCTGCACCATCTCCTGAGAACCTGGCCCATTCTACTTAAACCTGGGCTTAAGTCTCATCCACTCAGCTACTTCCTATCTTGCACGATAGTCCCATCTCAATTCTACTAGTCCATAGGCTTCTCGAGGACATTGTCCATGACTGATGCAGTCTCAGTGCCTGGCACATGGTAGAGAGTCAGGAAACATTGGCTGAGTGACTATGATATTTAAATCTAGCCATTTCAAGCAACAGATAAAGTAACTAAGGTTCAGAATTTATTGGCTCATTCAACCAGCATTTCCTGAGCCTCTACTGTATTCTCTAACAATAAATAAAGTGAAATAGAGATAAGTAAGACTTCATGAATGCCCCTAAAACTCACATTAATACAATGGAGGGAAATGAAAACACAAAGGAGGTTCTACGATGAGCAAGGGTCTTTATATATATATCACTTATATCCCAATGTCCGTTTATCTATGTATCCAAAGATATTTAGTGAGCACTAACAGTGCCAGGCATTGTCCCAGGTTCCAGGGATCCCATAATAAACAGAGGTGGTATAGTCCTGCTGACACAGAGTTCACGGTCCAGTGGGAGACACAGACAAACAAAGGGATGAAATAAAACAAGGCCCCTTGGAGAATGGCACTATTTGCAAAATGCAAAGGACTCAAAAGAAAGAATATAAAACCTGCCTAGGGAGGTCAGGGAAGGTTTAATAGTGTTTGAGCTGAGAATTGAAGGAAGAATACATGCTCTGCAGTCAGACATGTAAGGAATATGGAATATACAATACACTGCATTTTGGTCCATGAGAACAGTCTGTACAAAGGCTTGGTAACATGGGAGAACATACACAAATAAAAGCTTTCATTTCACAATGGAACCTCTTATAGTTTCATTTTTCCCAAAATATTACATTAGAACACAGGGCCATAGACCACTGCACACCACAGCCTAGCTCTAGCTCCTTATTTTAGTTTAACAGTATAACCCTCTGTGAGGCTGGGGTCCAACAGCTTCCAACAGTCACTGCTCAGAAAATCATGTCAGGTTGGGCTGTAACTGCTGAGTCAGGGAGTACCCAAGGGAAGGGAATACTCCTGCACCACCTCCGTGTACAGCTCTGTGGCCCTGTGGGTACTCGCTTCTATCAATCATTATTGCCTCTTTTGTATTAAATCCTGCTTTCAAGGATTATAGGCATGGAAAGCTATCAGAATGCTGAGTTGGAGGCCTAGTACTTACCCTTTACTTGTTCTGTTACCACAATCAAAACAGCCTCATTCTGCTTCAGTTTTCTCAAGTAATAATTGTTTATCTTTGGTAAAGGCTTATTGCATGTCAGGCTCTGTACTGGGCACTTACAGTCTCTTGTCAAATGTTCATTATCTCATCTAGTCTTCAAATATTGACAGATGCTATCTCATCTAATCCCACTGCCATCAATGGATAAGATACAGGATTTAGAATTCTCATTTTACATTTGTGGAAACTGAGATCCCAGGTCGATGAAATGATTTGTCCAAAGACACACAGATAGAATCTGAATGTGGTCTAGAACTCAACAAACTTAACTCCTCGCCTCCAGGACTAGAGGTAAATGCAATTTGACTTGGTAAAAAAAAGATACACACATTTTAATTTAGCTATCAAGACTGACTATGTCATCTCTAGACTTCAAAAGATTGTCCGGTTCCTCCTCCATCAACCTCAGGATAATCCCTCCTCCTTGTATGGCATTCAGTAATTTTTCCAATCTTGCTTCTACCTACCCCTTCAACCTCAACAGCATTCTTCTCCCAAACCCAACACCAAATACTGCACAGTATATCCCTTAAAACCCATAAAACCTGCTGGAGATAATATATGCACAGTTCCTCATTTCCTAATCTGTAACAATGAGAGGTTTGCTAATGGACTAAAAGGGTTCTCTGTGCCTAAAGAAACTATGACGATGTCTACTACTGGCCAAGATGGAGTAACAGGGACCAGATTTGTCCTCCCACCTGAAACAACTTAAAAAACAACAAAACAAAACAAAACAAAACAAACCAAGGAAACAATAGTTGTCAAGACATTGGACATTTAGGCACTGAAGGACAGTGATCCTTGAGGAGCCAAACAAGGTAAGTCTTACATTGCCCTTATAAGTCTTACAACAATTATAAGTTTTTTAACTGTTTGCAGTCTGGAGTGAGTTTCTAAGTCACAGCATAGAATGCAGAACCCAGGTGGAAGCCAGTGGGCTCCCTGATTTGCAGAGACAAAGGTGAGTCTTGGGTAGCCCTAGGTGGGTAAAGTTTCTCAGGCAGTGTACTAGAAAGAGAGACAGACTGCAGGGAGAGAGAATTTCAGAGACCTGCACTTGGTTCCCTGTAACTACTCATCTGAGTGCTGAGCAGGGCGTGCATGTCAGAAAACTATTCAAGGGCAGGGGAAAAAACCAATCTGTTATAAAAAGGAGAATCAATCAATTCACACTAATCTAGATGATAAGATTAGTAGAAAAGTGCATTAAAGGAATTGTTATAATGACATGCCACGAGTCCAAGAAGCTAAGGGAAAAGACTGAACATATTAAAAAAAGGTACGAAAGATGTAAGAAAGACCCAAGCTATGTTACAATATTTGAGACGAGAAGTGAATTGGATGGTATTAATGGCAGATTCAACATTGCAGAATATAATAAACATGAAGACTATCCAAAATAAAACACAGAGAGAAAAAAAGACTGGAAACAATGAACAGATTATCAGTGAGGTCAAGGTCTGGGAGAATACTATTTAGAGAACAAAAGGACAAACCATACACTGGGTGAAATTATTTTCAAATCATGTATTTGATAAAGAACTTGTATCCAGAATGTATAAAGAATCCTCAAAACTCAATAATAAGAAAGCAAACAACCCAGTTTAAAAAATAGACATTAGATTTGACACTCTGCCCAGAAAGATATATGGATGGCAAATAAACACATGAAAGATGCTCACAATCGTTAGTCATTAGAAAAATGTAAATTAAAACCACAATAAGATACACTATTCACCTATTAAAATGTCTCAAGTTCTAAAAGAGCAACATACCAAGTGTTGGTGAGGATACGGACAAGTGGAACTCACACACTGCTGGTGCAAATGTGCAATGTCGAAACCACTTTGGAAAATAGTTTGGCAGCCTTTTAAAAAGTTAAACACACATCTACCATGTGACCCAACCATTTTACTTCTAGGAATTTAATAAGATGAATGTCTTGGCAGCTTTAGTTCTAATAGCCAGAAACTGGAAACAAAGCAAATGTTCATCAACAGATGATGGATGAATTACGATATGTATTTACAATGAACTTGTACTTGGCAATAAAAAGGAATGATTAGGCATACATGAAATAGCATGGTAAACCTCAAAATAATTGTGCTGAGTAAAAGAAGTGAGGATTAAATTTAAAAAGAATACTGACTATATGGTTCTGGTTATATAAAATGCTAGAAATGCAAACTAATGTACAGTAACAGAAGGCAGATCAGTAACTGCCTGGAGGTGGGGGTGGGGAAAGTGGCAAATAAGGTAAGGAAGAAAGGATTCTGGAGGGACACAGGGAAATATGTGGGGGTGAGGGGTACGTTCGCTGTCTTAGACTGATGGGTTCATGGGTACATACATGCACCCATCACATTGTACACTTGAAATATGTCCAGTTTATTGTAGGTGAAGGAAGGAGAGGAAGAAATAGTACCCGTGGTGCTAAAAGTAGCTCAGAGGCTACTGTTGCTCAGAGGCAAGGCATACCTTTTGCTTTCTTTAGGATACCCATCCCGAAGCTAAAACAGGAACCATAAAATAAAGCAACTACATCATATGGAAGCATGAAGACGAGCATTTATTCACCAAGCACTTTTGAGTGCTTGCTGCTGGTCATGCTCTGTATTAAGTGCTATTATTATTCCCATTTTACAGATGAGGGATTAAATAACTCACCCAAGTTACACAGTGAAGCTAATTTAAAGTTATAGAAAAGAACCTGCGAGTGCCCAGAGCGAGGCCAATCCTCTATAAACACGAGCTGGGACAACCTGATATGACATTCTATCAGTGGAGGTGCCTTGTGCACGAACTGGGAGCAAAGTGAAGTCAAGGCCACCTGGGTCCAAGTCCACTTAGCAGCTCTGGGGGCTTGGACTTAAGACTTCATCTCTCTGTGCTCAGTTCTTTCATCTGCAAAACAGGAATATTGATGCCTGATGTGAAGGCTAATTTGAGTAATGTGCATAAAGAATGTGGAATGGTGGTTGGTATGTAATAAAGCAGACTATAAGCATAGGCCATGACTGTTTTATTCATCACCATGTATCAAGTTTCCTACAGTTACAGAATGAATGAAAGAATCAATAAATGACATTATGATCCCATTTGTCTTGCACAATAACTATGTAAGATGAAAACTATTATCACCCCCAATTTATAGAGGGAGAAATGGAAACAAAAGGAGTTAAGCAACTTGCCTAAAGTTATACAGTGAGTGAGTCACTAAATAGATGGGACTCAGACCCCTTCCTCAGTGCATTTTGTTACTGCATGCTGTGCCTTAATGCCCTATCTCGATGCCTTCTGGATCTGAACAACTCCGTGTTGATAGGGAATAGCTGAGAAAGGCAAGAGAAATCCCTCTGAACATAGAAAAGCCCTCTTTACTTCCTATTTTAGTGGGGAGCCTTTGGAAATCAGTCTTCCTTCAAACAGAGATAAGAAATAAACATTTACCAGGTTGAACGTAGCCTATTGCAGCACTCATTTGGATGAAACCCCCAGGGCAGTGTCAGCGACCTCAGCTCTGTGGGCGGCAGAGTACTACCGGGTTCAGGCCACATTCAGGAGCCTCAGTCCAGGAGAAACACACAAGGAAATGGTTCAGAATCCCAGTGCTCCTAGGCAGCCTTGATGACTGAAACCTGAGAGGCCTCTTGAACTTGGTGGAGAGGTCAGTCGACCAAATGCTCTATTACCCACGGAAAGTGACACCCAACACAATATTATTCTCTTAGAGCAGAAAGCTTTATATTTTTCAAAGCATTTCCATAAACAGTTTCATCTTCCTTTTATCCTACCAACAACTAAAAAAAAAAAAGGTAAGGGAACAGGCAATGCAAGAAAAATGGTTAAGATCGTGGGATTTGGAGCCCGATTGGTTTGGATCCCATTTCTGACACATTCTACCCATGGAATTTGAGTAAGTCACGGAGCCTCTATGAACCTCAGTTTCCCCATCTATAACATGAAGGTAACAGTATCACATATGGGACATCACGGAGTCAAGTAGGTGATATGTGTAAAACGCCCCACTGAGATCACATGCTCAATAGCAATTCAATACTCACAACCCTTCCATCTGAATTTCTGGACCCCGCTTCGCTGAGTGGCATTCCTTTATAGGGAGGCCCAGCAACCATCCTCTTCCTCAGTTCATCTCAGTAGTTAACCAGTAGGCTGAATAAATATTTGTGGGATGAGTCAACAAACCAGTGAATCTCTGTTCCTTGACGGTGTCAAGAAGCCTTTCCTACTCTCTGGGTTCAGGGCATTAACGCCTCTGGAATAACAGGCTGTCAGGCACTGATGGACCACAAACCTGTGGATTTGCCAATGCCCTCCGAGAGATCCAGTTCAAAGAAAAATCCTTCGGGGCACATCGACGGGGCTGAAGGAGTGACGGGCTGGAATGGGCTGGATCCTGATGAATCCCACTCTCGGCCTGCCAGAGTGAATGGCAGCCTCGTCAAATCTGTTCTTGGCGGAGGCACTTGGGGAGTTCTCACTTACCAGCTCTCCAGACCTGTTTGTCTGTCCACCGCAGACCCCACCTCTGATTGGGGAGGCCTGAGTCAGGCAACAAGGGGGCCTGCTGTTTGGAGTGAGCTCTCTGGGCTGTCAGCTGGGGCAAGGGGGATATTGAATTCATCAGTCATGTTGACAGGGGACGTGGGGTGGGGGAAGGTGCTCCCAGAGTGCAGGGAAAACCCAGCTTAGGGAAAAGCTGTGAAGAACAACTGGTTTGGCCTTGAGCAGGGTGACCCCTTGAGCCAGACTAATGACCCACAGATTCCCTTTGTGTTTCAGATTCACAAAATGATGGATGCTAAATAGTTTGCCTTTGGTCCTCGCTCAAATAGTCAGTCTAAGAAAAGCAGCAGACAATTCCCTAAATTTTTTCTTAGTATTTTCATGTATTCTTGATGGCATACAATAGTTTGTTCTTCAGTAATTGGACATTCTAGTATCATCTGGGAAGAGGTGAAGAAACTGAAATTTGTTGAACACCTGCGGCCCTGTGTATACATGCACATCTGCCGTTTCATTCCTCTGAGAGGTGGGTGTGAATATTTTCCAAGTGATAGATAAGGATACAGGGAAAGACAGGTGACTAACTTGCCAAGTCACTTCAAGACATGGTGACAGAACCAGAATTTCAACTCAAAGCTATTCTACTCCAAGTACAGTTTGTCCATGCCCTGCCCATTTTACCTCTGCTCTAGAAATCAATAACTAGAGTGGATTTGACCCCCTGGTCATTCACTGATAATATCTACATGTATTTCACTGGTTAATTTTTGAAGTGTATTGTTTCTCTCAATCCACTTTAGCCAGAGTCCTGTAAAATTACCAGTCTAAATCAGTAGATAAATTGTCTTCAATCCTATGTGTCATGAGGAAGCCCAGTACAGCTGGAATCTGGAAGAGCCTTTCCTAGGACTTCCTGTAGATCTGGTCCACTCCAGGACCCATCAAGTTGCACCCTTGACTAGATTCTCAGAGCCAGGACAGACCTGGAGGTCCTTCTTTTTTTCAAATTGCTGGGACTATCCTAGTTAGCAGATGCTAAAGTGGGAGGAGAGTTTTATAGCTGGTGCAGGGAGCTGGACCAAGGTCCCCTCTGGTAATGATGCTCTGCGGTTCTGTGGACTGAAGGATCTCTCTAATACCCCACACTTCTGCTCTCCTATCCTGGCTTTCATGTCCACAGATTACAGGGCTGGCTTTAATGCTTTCAGGTTAATGATACTAAATCACATATTTGGGAAGGGACTTTCGGGCTGTCAAGTCTGACCTATGTTCAATACTAGGATCTCATCTCCCACATCCCTGCTCACCCTTCTCCAGCAATGAGGAGTTCATTACCTCACCCCTTCTTTGGAAAACATGGCTGTTAGAAAGTTCTTTCTTCCATTTACATCATTTCAGGCAGAGGGGACAACATGAGCAAAGTCACGGAAGAGAGAAACAGCCTTGTGTTTTCAAAGAGGATTTAGAATCAGAAGACAAAAATTCAAGTCTCATGCCTCCTATTTCTGAGCTCATGACCTTGGACAGATCATTTAACCTTTATGGACTTGAAAATTTCTTTCCTTGGCTATAAAACAAGGTAGAAATAGCTGCCCTGTCTACCCCTAAGAAGTTGCTGTGAGGATCAAATGAGATAATAAATACTTACTTTCACTGAGAAAAAGACTACGTGCATTTAAAATGCAATAGCTATCATTATTTTCTCATCCAACTTTTTCCACTTTAACCAAAAAAGGAACCAAAGTAATTGTTTAGTTTTGTTTTTTATTACTATTTGCAAATGAGAAGGTTGACACCTATCATAAAATCTAGGGGCAGTCCTTACTCAAGTGTTAAAATTTAGTGCACTCAAAATATTCCCAGATGACACCATGAAATTGCTTTGATCTCATCCTCCAATTTTCCTTCCTGGTCTAGGAATATTCTCTGGGCTTTGCTGGGAGAAGGCTGACACTTGTACTGATTTGCACCCAAACTGCCTGTGGCTTGCATGGACAGAGACAGATGTCAACAGGGTGAGATGAACAAATTAATTTTATCTGATGACCTCAGCCAGATGTGAACAGAAGTTTCAGAAGAAAGAAAGAGGAGGGAGAAAAGATATGGCCTCTCCCTGCTGTGCCATAACCATTCTGGTTTGTTTGTTTGTTTGTTTGTTTGTTTTTCAAGATTATCCACCATGGACCTTGAACTGTTCCATAATCTATGAAACATTTTTCAAACAGTGTCTCCAGGTTAATGGAACTTGAATACCTGTGGATAAGTGTATCACCCTTTGCAAAAACCCCGCTTGACAATTTCAAATGCAACAGCTATCAATCTAGATGATGTACCATTTAATCCTCCAAATAATCCTATGTGGTAAGTTTTATCTTTCCCATTATTTAGATGCAGAAAGTGAGTTTGAGAGAGGAAAAAATGATTATCCAAGTTTGCAAGGTTAACAGAGCCAAAACTAGAACTAAAGTCTTTGACTTTAAAATGAAAAGAAGTATTAAAGGCGACCTCTCTTAAATGCACATTTCAACAAAGATATCAACATTGATTAAATCCTTTCTCTATTCAAGCTTCTGCACTAAACATTGGAGGTAGGGAGAGGGTATAGAGGAACATCTTATTTTATTGAAGAAGAGTTTGCAGAGATGTTTCCCTCCATAACCTATGAATTGTGTGATTCTCAGTTCTGCCCATTCAACAAATGTTTAATGATACCTGCTAGATTCTGACCAATGCTCTGAATATTAAAAAAATAATGAGTAATCCATGTTCTCAAGATAAAGACAAAAGATCAGAAGGAAATTATTCCCTATGGTGAAATAGATGCAACAATCAGGTCTATGTGGGGTACCTGGGAGCTCAGACAAACCACGTAACACCGCCCTGCGGTGGAAGAGTGCAGGGAAGGGGAAGGCTTCCAGGAGGAATTCTCATGGGACTTCAGTCTTAAAAGTCAAATGTGGCTTAGTCAGATTAACATCCGAAGAAAGCATATTCTGGGGAGTGAGAGCAGCGGAAACTAGGCATGGAGCTGATAAGAGCGCCAAGCATGGAAAACCACAAGCTTAACATCTATCTGGTGAGAGAAGTGGTGAGGAATGACACTGGACAGAATGACAGGTGTTGGATCGTGACAGATCTAAGGAGCCAGACGAGTGAGTTTGGACTTTACCGCAAAGATCATAGAAAAATTTGGAAGTGTTTTAATCCATAGAATAAAATGATTTGCCCTGAAGTGATCTTTTCACTATCCTACTACATGATTATGTGAACAAAGACTCAAATACACAATGTTAATATGTTACATGTATATGTTGTAATATGATCACCATTGTAGTAATTATTAGCTCCTCTATCACATTACATAATTATATTTTTAGTGGTTAGAATAATTCATTTCTAATTTTAGCAAGTTCGATTATTACAATACAGTATTGTCTATATTCACTACACTGCGCATTCCATTTCTAGGACTTATTTAGTATTTGTTCATTGTAAGTTTGTACCTTTAAACAGCTTCTGTCCTGTCCCCCACCTCCAATGCCCTGGTAACCACCATTTTGCTCTCTGTTTTTATGAGTTTGGCTTTTTTTGATTTCACATGTAAGTGATATCATACCGTACTTGTCTTTCTCCATCTGACTTATCTCACTTAGCACATTGTGCTCAGGTCCATCCATATTTTCATGAGTGGCAGATGTACTCTGGCTAAAAAATAGTGAATAGGTGGATGGATGGATGGATGGATGGATGGATAGATAGATAGATAGATAGATAGATATAACATTTTATTTATCCATTCATTCATTGATGGGCACTTAGGTTGTTTCCATATCTTGGCTATTGTGAATAACGCTGCAGTGAACATGGGAATAGAGATATCTTTTCAAAATCATGTTTTCCTTTGGTTATATGCCCAGAAGTGGAATTGCTGGATCATATGGTAGACTTTTAATTTTTTGAGGAATCTCCCTATTGTTTTCCATACTGGCTGGACCACTTTGCATTCCCACCCACAGTGAGTACCATATACCCTTCTCTTCACGTCCTCGCCAGCACTTGTTATCTCTCGTCTTCTTAATGACAGCCATTCAGGCAGGTGTAAGGTGACATTTCATCGTAGTTTTGGCTTGCACTTCTCTGATGATTAGTGATTTTAAGCATCTTTTAATGTACTTGTTGACCATTTGGATGTTTTCTTTGGAAAAGGTCTAATTTTACAGCCTTTTTTAAATTGAATTGTTTGTTTTTGTTGTTGTTGAGTTGTATGAGTTCCTTATATATTGTGGATATTAACCATTTGTTCAATAGTGTTTGCAAATTTTTTTTCCCATTCTGTAAGTTACCTTTTCATTTTGTTCATTTTTTATTTTTATCTTTATTTTCTGTGCTGTGCAGAAACTTTTAAGTTTGATGTGGTCATAATTATTGATTTTCTTTTCTTATTTGTATTTTTGGTGTTATAGCCAAAGAAATCATTGCCCAGACAATGTGAGGAGACTTTCCTACATTTTCTAGGAGTTTTATAGTATCAGGTCTCATGTTGAATTCTGATTCATTTCAAGTAAAGTTTTGTGAGTGGCGTAAGATAAAGGTTCAGTTCCATTGGTCTTCATTTGCCATCCAGCTTTCCCAACCTTGTTGGTTGAAGGGACTATCCTGTCCCCACTGGGTGTTCTTGGCTCTCTTGTTGAATATTAGCTGGCCACATATGCAGAGGTCTAATAATGGGCTCTCTATTCTGTTCCATTGGTCTATGTGTCCATCTTTGTTTCTACATTTTAGATTATTACTTCAAAAATCAAGCACTGAGCAGAAACAAAAAAAAAATGTGAAATAGATGTGGGTTGAAAAGGAAACAAGCACAGCTTACACCCTTGTTCTTGCCACCTTTTTGAAGAAATAGAATATGATATCATCTTTGAAACCCGTCTGCACTTCTGGGGTTCTATTCTCTACCTTTTCTCTGCAGAGACAACTACTATTCTGATTTTTGTGTTTGTCATTTCTTTGCTTATTTTTTGGCTTTACCACAATTGTTTAGTTTTGTAAGCCTTTGAAAAGCATATAAAAAATCATTCTGGACATTCTCTTCTTAAACTTTCTTTTTCTAAACATTGTGTTCTTGAGGTTAACTCACATTGTTTATGAGGCTCTGTTTCATTATTTTGTATTGCTGCATCATTTTATTGTATGAATACTCCACGATCTATTCAGTCTTTCTCCTGTTGATGGTTATTTGGATTGTTTCCCTTTTTTTGCTAGTACAGCAATGCTGCTATGCACTTCTTTTATATATTGTCTCTGAAATTATCTAAGACTAAAACCAGAGCTAGTATATCTGGGTGTGAGGGTTTGCACATCTTTACTAGGTAATTAAGTGTTGTTTTTCAAAATAATTTGTATCAATTTGCACATCTATCATCATTGCAAAATAATCCAATTACAACACTTGATATTGTCCTACTTTTCTGAGTTATTTTTACTCTATCCAGTTTCCCTTAGATTCAACCACCATTTCTGAGTTGATGACCACTAAACATTTATCTCCAGTTTATATATTATTCTAGAGCTTATATTACATATAAGCTCTAGATCCATATATCCAGCTGCCTACTTAACATCCCTTCCTCTGGTTCCCTTCAGCTGGAGCAAATGCCACATGTCCAAAACTTAGCATATCTTTTTCAGTAAATTGCACCATCTTTACTCAGACCTTCAAGCCAGACACCAAGCCATCACTGTAGACTTTTTCCTTTCCCTTTATTCTTCAGCTGAATCCTATTAATTCTACTTCCCAAATACCTCTTGAATCTACTTTCTCTGTTTTATTGTGGTTTGCTGATATTTCTGGTACTCCTCTTTTAGAGCTCATAGTAAAATTATACTTCCTCACTTCATGAACTTGGCAAGGCCATATGATCTGCTTGGCCAATGAAACGTGTGCAGATATGACATACGTCAATGCATAATTCACCATGACCTCGTATGCCACCTGCCACAACAACTGGCAATGCTGCCTCTGGTAGAGGCCCCATCACCTTCAATTCTGGAGTGAGAACAGCAGAACCCTGCTTACACATAATCAACACAGAGTATTAGTAAAAATAAATAAATCTTTGCTCTTTTAAGTCACTGAAATTTTGAAGTTATTTGTAGCCATAGTATTACTAAGACTATCCTGACAAATACAAGTTTTTTCCCATTTTCCTGACTTTGAACATGTATAAACAGCAGGGTTAAAAAAATTTTCCAGTTCCCTTGGAGTTAGCTGCTATGAGATTTGATTTTTTTCTTCCAACTTCCTGAATAAACTCTTATGTTGGCATAAAAATAATAGCCTTTGAATGCCCAACTTCAGAGCATGCTGAATTCATTCCAAATGGCATTAGTTGAGGTTTTGGCACCTTCTTCCAGAGCACAGCCATCCTCTATCTGCATAAAAGTCAACTGTTATCTTCTTTCCAAAGTCATCAAATCCTAAAATAGTAGAAGTTGGGTGTAGGCTAATATCTTCCTGGCAGAGAATAGTGTCGGGTTTCAAGGGCACCATTTGATATCCAGCTGACAGAGGGACATAATTTAGACAGTCTATTAAGCCTGAAGACCTACAGAATCTTGCTTTTAAGGAACTAACCAACTTGAATCCATGTTACAACACTAACTTAGTAAAAGAAAATTAACACAGGCTGAGCACCTCTAAGTGTCAAGGATTTCATGTACACTGTCTTGTTCAGTTCTCAAAACCGCTACTCTAGCTACCTAGTCAATACATCCAAATTGAGTAAGTGACTGGCTAAGGTCATGGTAAAGCCCAGAGCATAGGGCTTCTTGTAAGGTGTTCTTTTGAATCTACCATAGACTCTCTTATGTCATCTCACTTCACTTAAAGGTTAAAAAATAACCCAAATGCAGGCACATGCGTTTTCTTTATCTTGACTCACCTAACAAACATTGCATCCTACTTATTCAATGTGAGTAGCAGCGCTAAAGAGAGAATAAATAGGAAAAGACAAGACTGAATAGATGAAAGGAATAAATCCCTGCCCTCAAGGGGCTCATGATACACAACAATGCAATGATAGTGATATGCAGGCAGATTACTTACAATGTGATGTGATAAATGCATCCATTCATTCATTTGCTGACTGTTTCCTAAGACAGAGGATCTGGAGACAGAATCACAGCCCTTGACTTCAAGGAGCTTATAGTCCAATGTCACAGGTAGAACAGCAGAAGCTTGCTGAGTGGGAACATCAAGGATGATGTGGACAGTTCTTTCAGATGAGTCATCAAAGACTTCATTCCTGAGATGAATCTGGAGATGGGTTTTGAACAATAAATAAGTTGATGAAACAAAACAAAAAAGGCAGCCTACTGAATGGGAGAAGATAATTGCCAATGATGCATCTGATAAGGGGTTAGTATCCAAAACATAAAAGGAAATTATACAACTTAACACCCAAAACACAAGCGATCCAATTAAAAAATGGTCAGAAGACCTGAACAGACATCTGTCCAAAGAGGATATACAGATGGCCAAGGAACATATGAAAAGATGCTCAATATCACTAATCATCAGGGAAATACAAACCAAAACCATAATGAGATATCACTTCACACCTTTCAGAATGCTTATTTTCAATAAATCAACAGCAAGTGTTGGTGAGGATGTGGAGAAAGAAAACCCTTGTGCAATATTGATGGGAATGTAAACTGGAGCAGCCACAATGGAAAACAGTATGGAGATTTCTCAAAAAATTAAAAATAGAACTACTATATGATCCAGCAATTTCTACTTCTGGGTATTTATCTGAAGAAATCCAGTACACTAATGCAAAAAGATACATGCACTCCTATGATTACTGCAGCATTATTTTCAATAGTCAAGATATCGAAGCAATATATATATAATTGAATATTACTCGGCCATGAAAAAGAATGAAATCTTACTATTTGCAACACCATGAATGGATCTGGAGAGTATTATGCTAGGTAAAATAAGTCAGACAGAGAAAGATAAATACCATATAATTTTGCTTATATATGGAATCTGAAAAACAAAATAAATGAACAAACAAAACAGAGACAAACTCATATATTCTATATATCCTGTACATTTCAAATGTTTATATTATAAATATATGTTTCATATGTATAATTTACTACAGTGCTTACTTACTGTGAGCCAGGTGCTTTTCAAATGTTCTCACA
>VMDR010009898.1:0-32174 GCA_007922815.1 Macrotus californicus | reverse complement strand
ACATTTTTCTTTCCATGATATTTTCTGAGTAACTTCCTCTGCCCTCTCTTCCTGTTGACTTACTATCTCTTCAGTCCTGTTTCATGAACTGCTAAATCTAACCAATGAGTTCCTTTCTCAATTCTAGAATTTTAAGTTATTTTCTAAATCTGAAAAACTAGATGTAGTATTTTTAATAGTTTGCTGAAGATATTAAATTCAACTTTTAAAATTTATGGAAATAGTAAGCTAATTGTTTACACAATCTATGCCTAGAGTTTCTACCCCTCAGGGCATTTGTGATCTATTTAAGTTGTTTTACTGGTTTTCTCTTATGTTGTCATGTTTCCTTTCAGCCTAGTTATCATAGACTGTGGGCTTGCTCTTGTATGTGAAAATTAATGTGCAAAAATGATTTGATGATTATCATGCTGCTGTTATCTTTGTTCAGAGAGGACTGTCATTTGTGTTTTCTAGGCACCTGAGGCTACTAGGAACATAGGATCATCGGAATCCAATTTTAAGGCTTGAAATTTTTCTGGGCCACCCACATGAATTAAAATTATTTCATATTAATGTGATTTCATTAGTTCTAGGATCTAGTTCTTTCAGGTTTCAGTCTTTAGTGTATCATGTTTTCTGAAGACCTTTAAGTTTGGCAAGCCCTATATTTCAACTTTTGTCTCCTTAAATCTGTATGATGCTGTAAAAAGTACTTCTCAGGTTCTCATTCACCTCATTCACTTCTTCTCCATTAGTAAATGTCTTCTGGCCTAAAGGCAAACCAAGTATAGGCTCACTTTTCTGAATGTTTGTCTTCTCCCAGACCTTTGCTTAGTAATTGCACTTTAACTTGATTGCTCTGTGATGTCTTTAGAGAAAGATATTTTACATATTATAGAATTTTAAAAAGTCTCTTCAGCAGGAAACTTAGCCTGAATCACATAGTCTACCATTACCCAACACTTGATTTCTTCATTTTTAAATAGAATCCATAAATACTGTTGTGAGACTGAAATTATGTATAAATGAAATATTTATATTGAGAACTTCAAAGCATGAAAATGGAAAGAAAACATTTTCCTAGTTCAGATTTACTTCTATGGCTAAGATGATTAGAAGGGAGTGAGCAGAAACCATTTAAGAATGGTTAGAATTTATTTCTGCTTCTTAAGTATTTCAACCAATTATCCACCAATTATGGCAGGGATATAAGTTAGCATTTTTTATCTTGTTTGTATTTTATCTTCTATGTATTGCTGGAAAATAAATCCCATTGGCCTTTCTAGTCTTCATCCACTTAAACTCTAATATTACGTGGTTGGTAGGAGAAACAACAAGATGCATTAATTTCTCAAATATGGACAAAAGGTCATGAAGCCTATGGGGTAATTTAATTTCTTCCCCTGATATCTCTCTGCTGAGAGTTTCCTGTTGACAGAGTGACTGTCAAGTTTAGTGACACTTGAAATGAGATATGATATCTGTTTGGAGATCCAGATGCCTATTCTACCATATTATGTATTTCCCTTTGGAAGGGAAATAAAGGGCACCAGGCTCCCTTCACTGCTCATCTTGCCCCATTCTGTGTGAGGTCAAGGCATTCTGAATGTAGCAGACCTGCGTTCCACTTCACATCTACTACTGAAAGCTGTGTAATAATGACAGTAATAAGATTATTATAATCTCCAACACGAATTACTAAGCACTTTACATGCTTTAACTCACCATGATTATTACAAGAACCTTAAGCAGTGGATGCTGTTATTATACTCATGAAGAAATGTATGCAAATAAAGTTCAATTAATCATTCAAAGTCACATATTGAGTAAGTTTTTCCTGCCCTTTCTAACTTTATATTTTCCTCCTGCAAAATGATAAATAGTAATTAGCCTTGATGGGATGATTGGGTAAGGTAATTAATTATGTAATATGCCTAGCATATGTTAGGCATCCAGTATTGTTAGTTGCCTTACAGAGGCAGAGACATTTCTTAGAATTGTATATTTCATGTAATTTCACAAGGTTGCTTTCTCCTTGCATGGGTTATTTTGATCATTATAGTATTTCAGTGGCTAACACAGTGCCAGGTACAGTACTGGTGCCCAATCAGTATTTGTTAAAATGTAAGCACATAAATCTTAGCATTAAAAAAGGACTTTAAAAGTCACCTGTTCCAATCTGATTCATTAAAGGAACCCTTTTTTAGGGAACCTGTAAAGAGAGAAGGCAATTCACCATTTTCACAAGGCAGTACACTCAATTACTAGAAAAAACTCTTATTTTTAGAAAATTCTTCCATTATATTAAATCAACTAATCTATACATTTAGAAAATTAGCTCTGATTCTGCCTTCTGGAAGTAGATGGAATGGAGTTTTTTTTTTTTTTTAGTTTTTTTTTTTTGCCTTATTTTCCTGAGTCTTTTTTCAGATACTGCACTACAGCTCACAGATCCACTTGGTACCTTTCATTTCAAGCCAGATATGCCCAGTAATTTCCACCATTTCTCATAAAAAAGTAGATGTCAGTTCAGGACAGTTTGTCTTTTAAGATTTAAATAAAATTGGCTAGAGCCTGGAGTCCCACATCCTGTGGAAAATCCAAGGCCCAGCCCAAGTTTTCTGTGAATTCCTGGGGATTTATGTTCTTAAGGTGACCTCTGGTTTTAGCTCCTAATTCCACAGAACCTTGTCTCACTGGTATTTCTTTGCTTTGGATCTTCTCAGCTCTCTACCCAGCCATGATCTTGACATCAAACTCATCCTCGTGAACCCATGCATATGTGGGTGCATGGCAGATTTTACTGATGGTGGTAATAGAGACAATTTCCACTTCCAAACACACACAATTTGAAAATAAATATTTGATATTATTGTTCTTCAAATCTCTGATCCATCCTGCCACCAGGAATTTATTATCTATATCCCCTTTTTCCTTAGATGATGTCTTTTACCACGTTGCTCTAACACACTCTACTATTCTTCCTACTTCCTACTCTTTTTTTTCTAACGATATTCAAATTCCTGCTCAGTACTTACTCAGAGCTCCCTCCTTCCAAGGTATGTCCACAGGATCTTAACTTCCACAAGCTACCTATCAAAATATTTTCCTAAACAACAAAGTTATCCTCCTAAATAGGCTCCTGCTACATACTCATGATATGATTTCAACCCTTCTTCTCTCTTCTCGATAGCCTCACTAGACAAGCTTTACTTGTTAATATCTCTCTTGGAATAGAGCTCCTGGAAGGAATATGGTGAGGTCTAAGAAGATAGCTTTAGTAGTATGAAAACTAAAGGCTCTATCTAGTTCCAGAATGTTGCCTAGATAGGGCCTGAATGTAATATAAATGCCAAACATGAATAATACAGTGTCTATTATTTCTTCTTCCTCAAGGTGTTTCAGCCAGCTAGAGATCTAATTTACATATGTATGTACCAGTAGAATTCTTACTTGTCATATTCTGCACCAGGGATGGGATGCAGATGCCCTGCACATGACTTTCTTTCTGAGTGAGGAACATGTTTTCTTAATCTGTATGTACCTGGGGAAAGTTCCATTAATATCTCTTGCATACTTTTTAATCTACATTTGATTACTTGTGGATGTCAAGATGTGACTTGGACTTTTTAAAGCATAAGAAAGTAATCAGAGAGATCCAGAGTGATAATAACAACTTGGGAAAGCCCCAGTTCTGGCCCACCAGTTACCATTTCTATAGATAGTTTTGGAGTCCCCTGTGATGCTAAGCTGAGGTTGTATTCAAACTGATGGCTTGAAAGACAGAAGAACCTGAGATTCTTTCAGTTACAATAGTGTGTATTTTCTAAGTACTCACTTTGGGCCAGGTATTGGGCTAAGCATTATATCTATTATTTAATTTCCTTCTTCCTGAAAACCTAGAATATAGGTAACTTTATTCTTCTTATTTCAGTGATGAGGAAACTGAGATATAGGGAGATGAAGCAAAGCACTCAAGGAAACTCAGCTAAGGAGCAGAACGAGTTGCCAGCTCCGGCTGCCTTGAAAACCAATGTTCATAAACACTGCACTCTTCTCCTGCCAGGGAGGCAGGAGAAAAGAGACCAGCTGGAACATCCCTCTTTTTAATTTTTTCTTTTTGCAGGGTGCCTGAACAGCCTCCTTTTGGGTCTGTAACATACCATTATTGGCAAATCTAAACCAGGTGGCTGGTCAGTTTTTTTTTAAAGGGAGGCTGGAAGAGGAATTGCTTCTTTGTCTTTCCCTTGTGGGAGCCAGAGCTGCATAAGAAGTAATGGGAGAGTTCACTGAATTTTAAAGAAAAGGGAAGCAATGGCTCAGAGGGGGCATGAGGAGGTTACCAGGGAGATGCAGGGGTTGACAGCTATCAGAGATGAACTGACCTCAGCTAGGTCTCTGTGGAAATGTCAGTCCCTTTCATAGAGGATTATTTTGCATCTTGATTAAAGTGTCTCAGGAGATGAACCTCATTAAACAGAATCAATGCGTTGAAAGCATGTAATTAAACTAAACCATTTTTGTTCTTCTTAATGCCTTAAATACTTGTTTGTGTGGAGGCCTGAACATCAAATAGCTTCCTCAGGCAAAAGACAGTGGGAACCGTGGAGTTACAGTAGTGAGAATTCTCTGGATGATTAAGAGCCCTCATATTTCCTCAGGGGCCAAGTTTGCCCTCCAAAACTTTATACTCCTACTTCACAGAAAACACACACACACACACACACTCGCAGTCTGAAATATCAGAACCAGAGGTACTTCCTGGTACATCACCCACTTCACTGATTTGCTCATTCATTCATTCAGCATTTAGTTAAGTGCCTACTATGTGTCAGGCGCTAGGAACCCAGGTGTGAATAAAGGATATTCCTGGCCCCAAGGAATTTATACTCTGTATGAAACATAGCAGGTTTTTACACGGTTCTGTAAGGATCCATCCTGGATCCCTTCCTTTCCTTCTCTTTTCACTTTGTATTCTCACCTAGGTGAGCTTAGCCATTCTCATAAATTCACACCATTCCTATGAAGATGATTCTCAAATATATTTCACCTGCTCAGTCCTCTCTTTAGAGGTTCACACCCATACACTTAACCCCCTAAATATTTTGCAGCTTAAATGACTCACATGAATCTTGAAGTTCACATGACCAGAATTCAGCTTTCCATTATTTTCCCAAGTCATTCTGCAGCCTTCTTTTGTCTTGGTAAATGGACCCATCTTCCACCCAGCAGTCCAGTTAGAAACCTGGGAGACATGCAAAGCACCCTTTTTCCTCTTACCTCCCACGTTCAATGAACGTACAAGTCCTCTCCCTGCTACTTTCAAAACTGATCACGTTAAGTTATGTCTCTTTGTCCCTCCTGCCACATCTTTATTCTAAACATCAGTCATCTATCACCAGAACTTCTACAATGGCCTCCTAACCGGTCTTCTTGCTTCCACTCTTACCCATCTCTAGCCTACTCTTCACACAGCAGCAAGAGCAGTCTTCTCAATGTATAAATTGGACTATCCCTATCCCGCATAAATTAGCATAATGGTCACAATAATTATAGTGTTCTACAACACTTCCCAGACATAGACTCTGCCTACCCCCAGCCTCTTCTTAGAAATCTCAGCCCTCACAGGCTCGGTTTGGCTTGATGTTAGGTTGCAGTGGAGAACATGGGAGAGATTCTAAAGTCCTTATAATAATAGCTACCATGTGCCCCGCTATTTTTACTTATAGAATTTATCATCTCAAACCAACTGCCCTGCAAGACAGGCATTAATGTGCCCATTCTACAGATGAAGAAATCTAGAAGCAAGCTCACACAGTTGGCGACTGGAAGAACCTGAACTCAAGCCCAGGCTTCTTTCACTTCGAGGTGGACCCCATGTCTGTATTATCTCTGTTGTGCTGCTTAGCATTAAAAAACACACTGCCTTAAATAGTTCCGTGTTCATAACTATTACAACCAGCACCTGAACCCAGAACTCCAAAGCCTGGATTCTTTTCATGACCTGGGAACTTCCTCTTGTACTAGAAAGTCTTCTTTCGAGACCAGGAAGCCACGGGAATGGTCCTGGTTGTGCAGAAGAAAATGGAAACTTCTGTGTCCTAGAAGAATCACATGGAGAGCTTGCATGAAGGCATGACACACAGGCCCTCCCTGGAGGAAGGCCAACTGAACTGGACTGTGGTGGAATCTGGGCGCTGGGTACATCATAAGTGTGCTTCTGTGATTCTAACTTGTGGTCAGAATTGAGAAGCTGTCCGAGTTTGGTTGGAAGGAGGCTGCCTGGTTCAAGTGGAGATGATCCTCTTGGGTTGTTCCTCCCTTTGTAAGCCCATTGGCCAGGCCAAGTGAGCGACAACTTCAGTGCCTGGTTGCCTGGAGCCTGGATGGTGTAATTGGAAAAGAGATACTTTGAGAGGCTTTCTGGAGGTAATTTGGTTTCACGGGATCATGTGAACGATAGTTCCAGATCTCCTCCAAAAATTCATTTCATGCTGAGTGGCTCCTGAGGACTGGAATCCACATCTCTCTCTTCCTCCGAGCCTCTGGCGATTTCTTTTCAAGTAGGTCAGTGGTTCCTGAAGGTCGAGGTCCCACCTATCTCCAGGGGCTTTAGCTGCAGCAACTTTGCAGGCCTGGTTAGGTCCCACAGGATGTTTGGGAAAGGATGAAGAGTTAAGTCTTGCTGATGTGTTTCATTATTTGCTATTGTGCTAGAAGTCCTCCTCTGTCATTCATTTTCTTGTTTTTTCATGTGCCAGCTCCCATGAAAAGTGTATCCATCTCACCACAAAATCACAGCTGTTCGTCGAGCACCTAACATGTGGCATGTACTAACTACATTGATGCTGTGTACACTAGGGCCCTCAAAGTAGGCAGGTGTTATTATCCCAAATTAGAGTCAAAGAAATCAAGGACATCCTCCATGTGATGCTGTTTTTCAAGACATGAAAAGGTAAGTCACTTCAAGAACCACAGGCATCAAAATAATGAAAGACTGCTTTAACCACATTTTTACATTTATTCTTTGAAACATCACAGTGAAGCCTTTATTATCTTCCTCATTTTGCAAACAGGGAAACCAAATTTCAGAGGATTTAAAGGGCATACCCTAGGTGACACCACTAGTACAAAACTGGGACCAAAAGCCAGATTTCCTGACTTGAACCCCACATCCTCCCCACTGTACCAGTTGTCATTACTCTGTGGCTTTCCTTGTACAGACCTGGAGCCTGGTTTGCACTCGGCAGTCATCACATATGTGTCAAATGGGTGACTGAGAACATGAAGGCTGTCGTAGTCCTCCTTTTCTGTGCACCCCCTACATGGCTACTCTTGGTTGATACTCAGGAATTTTCAACCCTGTGGCCTTCAGGAAGCTTCTTATTCCTGAAACCTATAAAAACCTAGCTGTCTTTTATCCCATTCTTTCCAGGTTATAAGAACGTAAATTATAAAGTCAAGTTCATGTTTATTGAGTATGTACTATGCATCAGCTACTTGTCATAGCAAATCCTTATAGAAAGTTTAAGTGTTTAGGATTAGAATTTCCATTTACAGATTTTAAAAAACCCAAGACCTTAGGAATGACATGACTTACAAGACTAGGAAGTGTGGGATCTGGTACTCCACCCCAGATTAGCCACCTCCTAAAGTTGGGGGTCGTATCTGCTGAACTCGCTTGCCTCCACACAAAGCTGACAGTGACCGCCACGAGCATCTCTTCTCCCCATCGCTCCCAGACGACATTTGCATTTTAATAAGATCTTTCGACACTTTAGCCCAACAGCTCTCCAGGCACAGTCCATGGGTCTCTGGGGTCCCCTAAGAACCTTTCAGAAGGTCTGCAAAGTCCACACTATTTTCATAATAATACGAAGATGTTATTGGCCGTCCTCACTGAGTTAACATTTGCGCTGATGGTGCAAAAGCAATCGTGGACATAACTGCCTGCGCTGAGTACAGATCAGGGCACTGAGCTCCATGGCCATCACACTCCTCAGCACCACGCGCACGGGGAGGGCAGTTTCCTTAAGTGTCTGTATGAAGAAGCAGTACCGTTGATTTTATTAAAGACTGCACCCTTGAGTGGGTGTACTTTCTGTGATGAGATGGGAAACACATGTAAAGCATGTGCTGCGTACCACGTTCTTGTGGAGACGCGCTTGTGGGCTTGTGTGAGCTGTGAACTGAACCAGCCCCGTTTGCCGGGAACACCACCTTTTCTCGGAAAAAGATGGCTGCAGGCAAACTGGCTATTCAGGCTGGAGTATGTGGCAGACATTTCCTCCTCAATGAACGAAATGAGGGTGTCGCTCCCGAGAAAAACAACTGACGGTGTGTGATGTCAATGATAAAAATCTGAGCTTTCAAGTGAAAAATAAGAATTGTGAGAAGTTTGTATCTGCCACTATGTGCTTGACAGGCTCGCAATGCGTAAAGATTTTTCGGATAAGAACGGCGGTGATATTAACACGTGTGAGATTTTTTTATGTTGTATAATGAAATGTATGGATACTTAGAAGATCTGCATAACTCAGTGAAGCAATATTTTCCAAATGATTAATGTATGACTTCAGAAAACCACGTAAGAGTGAAAGATCTATTCAAAAGGCTGGGCAGATCAATAGATTTTAATGTAACAGAGTATGGAAAGTTCATTGATGTGGGGCAGGTTCCACACTAACTAACCTGTTTTGGCACGGTAAGAAAGGAGTCACCACAGTTATTTACAAGGGCTATTGAGATACTCCCCCCTTTCCAATTCCGTGCTGTGAGGTGGGGTTTTCTCCATAACCTTCAACCCAAATAATGTATCACAACACATTGAAAGCAGAAGCAGATACGGGAATCCAGCTGCCTTCTATTAAGCCAGACATTAAAGAGATTTCCAAAAATGTAAAACAATGACAATCTTCTCACCAAATATTTTTGTTTTGGAAAAAATATTGTTCAGAAAAAAATATTACCATATCATGATATAAAGGGAATTAATAAACTATTATTTTAAAATTTTAACTTCAAATATGATAAGTATTGAGAGGTATAAGTTCCATATAGGTCCTTTGGGACTCACCATTGTTTTTAAGAAAGTAAATGGGACTTGAGACCAAATTATTTGCGAAGCATTGCTTTACCCCAAGGAAGTGATGGTTCGGGTGTTTCTGATGAGCCAGCAAGGTGAGCATTGAGCAAGAGGATGTTGTAGCCTCCCTCCAACAACCACGTGGACATTCTGTGCGCGTTCATCCAAGAGGGTTTGCTCCCAGGGAATCCCCCAGCCAAGACTCTGGTTACATGCTCTCCCTACATTACCATTTCACAGTGCCAGTTAAATCCGTGCTCAGGCAAAAGCTTTTAATTCAGAGTTTTTCATGGATCGTGACCTTGAAACTAGGCGTGAGCAAGGGGAGGGGATTTTTATGTAGTACTTCACTCCCAATATGAATCTTAGTCCGAGAACCAGTTCTTGGCTGGATCTGAGAGTCTGTATCCAATTAATCACTTCTCAGTCACTTGAGTGGACAGCCCTTGGGGCAGGAAGGGAGAGGCCTGGGAGGCAGAGCAGAATAAACATCTTAATCCAAATCAAGACCGAGGCCAGCTGTCCAGGCCATGGCTGTGACCACAGCTCCCAGGGCTGCTGCCCACGCCTGCCCCTACTGCATTCCACTGCCACTTGAAGGTGCCTCCGTCCCTCCCCTTCCCACGCAAGCAGCCAGTCCAGTGCATGAATTTGTGGGTTGGACCCTAATTGCTAGCTGTGCTGGGAAGCCCGCCTCCCTCTAATTCAGCCCTGACACAAATAGCTAGAAAGTTCACTTGCAAAGCCACAACCCCCACGGCAGTGCACCAAGAGGTCCCCTGCTAGAAAGCGAACTTCTGTTTCCTTCCAGCCCACGACTCACTGAGCACCTATTTGGTACTTAGCACACCCTGTGAGGAGTGAATTGGAAAGGCAAATTTGACAGAATCGTAAAGGCTTGGAGCTTCCAGGCATCTCAGTCTACAGTCCACCCTTACACAGGGACCGCCTCAGGGCCAAAGAGCTGACCGCCTCTGCAAGGGTATTTGGAGAACTTCAGTTCCTAGAAAATGCTTTCTTCTCTGGGAGAGACAGCATAGCACAGTGGTTCAGCCACACAGACCTGGGTTTTAATCCTCTCTCAGCTACTTATAATCTTGAGCAAGTTGCTTTATCTATTTCTGCCTCAGTGTCCTTCTCGGTAAGACGGGAGTAACAATACCCAGACCAAGCCATTTTGTATTAAAATGAACTGTGCTTGTAAAGTGTATCGCCCAGGTCCTTGCACAAAGTAAGTGCTTTTTAAGCCAGATCCACCATGTAGTCACCGTTGGCTGTCGGTGAATTTGGAAACTCAGGTTCTTTCATAACTAAAATAATGCCTACATCACAGGGTTATAAAGGTGCATTCCTGCTCAGGGACTTACTAGTTTTAGGAACTTGGGCAAGTTACTTTAATTTTTCTAAGGTTGATTGTTTTTACCTATAAAATGGAGGTAGTAGCTCTTGCTACTTAAAAGGCTTTTGTGAGAAATAAGGTACATAAGATGCATGTTAGCTCTGTGTTTGGTAAATGATAGGTGCCATTATTATTCGCTTCCATCCATTGCTCCTGAGATGTGTCGCCCTTGAAAGGTCTTTGGTCCACTTTTTGGATCTACACAGCCTGAGTCAAATATTTCTTCCAGGTGGATACTTTGTTATGATGTCTCCCATGGGTCATTTCCCCCCCTCAATTGTAGACTTCCCCAGTATCTCCAAGGCATTTCTTGCATAAGGTTTTGAACACCTTTCACCATCCTGGCAATTTTTCCCGGATGCCCTTCCGTTTGTCAGGGTTCTTTGCAAAATGCCGAGGATGTTTAGATTGAAATGTGCAACTCCAGGTGCCAACTGACAAGCCCAGAACCCTTTGAGACGATTGTGTTCATGGTGTGCAATGCTTGGTTTCCTTGGGCGCAGGCAGAGATTAAGCACTGGACCCCCACATTGCTGGTTCAGGTTGAGCCTTGTCCTCAACTTAAGTCACGAAGCCGTTTTCACATTTGCTACTGTTGAGTCATGTCTCTCATGCCATAGTCATGAGGTTTAACTTTTTTAAATCATAAATGCAGAGTTTTTTCTTGGTCTTTGGGGTAACACAATTCAACCCATAACATGGCTCGCGCTTTGCTCTCATCTTCTGGTTAACATGGGACCGACAGAAAACTTTTCTTGATCACTAGATTTCTTGGACCTTCAGTTTCCTGTCTCTAATTCAGGTCTGTGTAGCTTCCAGGCACATTTACTTCTGCCTTGTCCCTGGAGAAGTGTAGGCAGGTCCTGCAGCTCTCTGCCAGGTACTGTCCGCAGCAGAGGAAAACCTCAAAGTTGTTTTCTTAGAGCTGTCGACAGGCAGCTGTGGCACGGAAAAGGTGTGGATCTGGGAGGAACCTCAAGGGTCATGTGGTCGCTTTACACAGGAGTGGATGGGACCCAAAGGCCATGCTTGCTGAGGTGCACGGCAGAAGCAGTTGTAGACCCAGTTTCCTCATTTGATGTCTAGCACTATCCCACTCCATTTATGACCGACTGAGTGTTGCCCTAGACACTGTCAAGGTACAGATGCCCATTATTTCACATTTTTAAATCTTTGGAATAGAGATGCTGTTTATAATCAATGGCAAGTCTAATGGTCAGCATTCTTTCTTTTTTAGGGACTGCAGCAATAAACATACATCTTATTTGGGTGTCTTAAATCCAATAAAATGTGGTTGAAGAAGGAGCTTCAGTCTTCAAGGTGTCTCCCCTCTCGTTAGGAAGGTGATATTGTCTCATTTGGTGTCACAATAAGCAGTGTAAGAAAGAGTATAATTTAGTTCACACAAACAGCTTTGGCTACAGAAGGCAAAAAAAAAAGAATTGAAAATTCAAAAATCATGTCCTTAACACTCCTTTTAAAAATCCTTCCAATGCCTTCCTCTTGCTCTTGGGATGAAAGCAAACTCCTTATACAGGCCACAAGGCCTGGCACGTCCTGGCCCTTCCTAAGTTTCCCTCCTCGCCTTGCTTCACATCTCTATATTTTCTCCATGGCAGTCCTGTTTCTTCCTCCCAGAATGCCTTCCTTCCATCCTTCACCCAGGTACCTCTTAGTCCCTCTTCCAATTTCTTTACAAGGATCACTTCTTTGGAGGAACCTTCACCAATTTCCTGGGTAGGTCAAAGAAGTTTCTTATATGCTCTTAAAACATAGGTAAGAAACTTTTCTTTATAGCTTGTTGCCATGGATACTCGAAGTTTTACATTGGGTCATTTGAGTAATACCAGTTTCCCCCATTAGACTCGAAGCTGCTTGAGGATGGCTTCCTGTCTGTTCTTCTCATCACTGTATCCGAGCAGCCAGCAGAGAGCCTGGCACATAGCTGATGTCCATGAATATCTGTTGACGACTGAATGAGTGAATGAGTGGCGAAGAAGCACGTGTTTATAGAAGATTTTATAGTGGCTGCATGATTTTACCTTTCTCTTGAAAAAATGGTCGGCAGTGAGCATAGACTACAGCGTAGTCATTTTGGCACACAAAGAAAGTAAAATCCGATTCTGCCTTCAATGAAATTATTGAGATCATTTTGAAAAACCATAGCTTTTATTGTTAGTGTTACATGCTCATCTCCAATGGGCTGTTTGGGGTGGGGGTCATGCCTGACACAATATTTTTGCATATTCCTAATGCCTTTTTCCTGCCATGTGTCCATATATGCCCATCAACTGAATGCATGACATTAAGGTTAAAGAAATGTTTCAGAGGACAAGTCAAATGAGATTGAGTTTTCTTTGTACCCAGATCCACGGATAAATAACAACTGTAAAAGTCACCTTCATGTGTTTCAAGAAATGGTGTATGAATGATAGGGAAGCATTCAGAATGGTAGGGAACTTTATTCTCCCTCTTCGTGCAGGAATTTCTCATGCATCATCTGTGAGTCAGCAGAATTTTTGGTTTGTATCAGTCCACTGGGAATGGACTACCTAAAACAAGCTGAGGGGGGAGGGCCCCTCAATGCCACTAGCCTACGAGTTTCCACTGTGGCCCCGAGGGTTGTTCACGGGCTCTTGATTCCTAGCTGCTTCATCCGGCTGTTGCAAGCCTCATGATAAAATTTGACACAATGTGTTTGAGAATCAATTTCTTTTCTCTCATAATGCCCAGATTTTGGTGAGTCTTTTAAATCCGTGAATTGTGGCACTTCTTTTTCCAGCATAGAAACATTTTAATCTATTTTTACTTTTGATCATTGCCTTTTGTTTCATTTTACAACACTATTTGTCTACACATCAAATCCGTATCTCTTGTCTCTGATTCTCCCTTAATGTCTTTATAGCTTTGCTTTATTCTTTGTGAGTCCCCTCTTTATTTTGAGATCACTGCAGTTTGCAGTTACACATGCAGTCGTAAGAAGTAATACAGACGCCCTTTTCCCCCCGTCGTTCCGTTTTCTCCCGTGGTAACATCTTGCAACAATAGAGTACGGCCTCATGCCCAGGATGCTGACATTTACACAATCAACCATTCTCATCCAGACTTCCCCAGTTTACTGGTACTCATTAGTGTGTGTGTAAGTGTGCATGTGCACTCAGTTGTATCTAATTCCACTGTCCACCAGCACAGCCAGGACCCAGCACAGTTCCGTCTCCACAGAGATCCCTCGTGTTGCCTTTTTACAGTCACACCCAGCTCCTTGCCCATCCCCACTCTGTTCTCTTCCCTCTGCGTCACCTTGACATTTGTCTGCCACATCACTGCCTGGATTCTCTGCAACATCACTCCTGCTCTTCACAGCTTCCAGCGTAGATAACAATACTAGAGCCATGCTTTGTTTCCTCCCAGCCCTTTTTAAAAAATCTTAGTATTCTCTTGCTTTGCCATTCTGTTTTCCCCTGGTAGCTGTTTTCACATGAACATGAAGTTGTGGAAGAGCCTGGGAAATTATGTAAACCAGGGAGGCAAATTCTTGGAAATATGCTGACACATACTTCTCTCCAGTGGCCAACAGTGCTGGTCAGGTCTACTTGTGACTTCAAGTTCTCCAGGCAAATACCACCGGTTGATTGTGTCTGGTCTACAAAAGCTAACCTGCTAGCTATTCGTGGTCTTTTCCAGTCTTTCGTTTTACAGATGGAGAAACAAGGACAAATATAAGAGAGTTTATACCAACTTGTACAGGTCAATCAGTGTCAGATTTGAGGCTCCATCTGTGTCTGAAAATGATGACTTGGAAAGCCAATGCCGTTCGCATGCTCACAGCTCCAAGTCTTTGCTTGGCCTCAGGCTGCTTTGCATCTATGCTGGGCGTCTGGTACTTTCTGGAAGGCCAAGAGCTCACAGAAGGGATCTGATGCAAAAGCGAGCTTTCAGAAGTGCTCTCTGCCTGAAGACTCCACTGCCGAAATAAGAGAAGAGAAGGAAGAACAGAGAATCCTACTTCTGAAGTTATGTTGGTGTCATTTGAGACTCCTCTTCCCACCTTTCTCCTCAGCCAGTCAGTTCATGCTTCAGAAGCAGGTAGGGTTTAAGCTGGCTGCATGTGACTGGAATGCCCAACAGCACTGGTAAGAGTGGGCAGTGGAGGGCAGTTGGCAATCTCGAACACAGAGGTTACGCCCATTGCATAAAGAGAGGTTGTAGACCTCTCTTTAGAACAGAGGCAGGGTGACTAGTGGTTAAAGTCACACACTCTGGGTCCTTCTACTGAAATTCGAAGACTGTCGTCCGCACTTACTAGCTAGGGGTCCTTGAGCAAATTACTTAACCTCTCTGTGCCTCAGCTTCATTATCACATCAGTACCTGCCTTGTAGCAATGTCATGGAGATTAAATAAATCAATATATACAAAGCCCCTAAAAGGCTTCCTGGTGTATAGTAGGTCATCTACATGTTGGTAATGATTATTTTCAGTGTCCAGACAATGCTCATAATGATCTTTGAAGGAGCTGTTATGTTTTTCCCGTGAAAGAAACAAAAACTCAGCAAGTTGTGTAACAAAAACAAGTAAGTACGGACTTTAAATAAAGGAGAGAAACTAGTATTTCCAGCCGGGGAAGTCCTGGGGTACTTTTTGGAAGAGCAGACAGATAAGTACAAAGAGAACGGAAGTGAGCACGAGACCAGGAGCAGACGGAGGAAGTTGTGCAGCCTGTGTCCTGGGTGTCGGGGCTCCAGGGGAGGGCACCCAGTGTGTCTGTCGGACCTAGCCTGGCACCGCCACTCCACGCCTCCTGTGTTTGTTGGGCATTAAACATGAGCCGTGGTGCAATTACGGCGAGAAACATAAGACAATTAAAACAATATAAAGCCAGCCTCAAGAGTAAGTGCCACGTATTCTGCCAGGAAAGAAGTAGGGGGTCGAGATTGGTCATCTTCCTGCCCTTTCACTGTACCCTTTTCTAATGGATCTCTGGACATCGAGCAGTGAAGTTTTCTGAAAGGGTGATGTTTTACAGCCCTTCCTTCCGTGAAGTGGAATGTTGTCCGTGTTTGTCCTCCCTCTGGCAGCGTCAGGGACGCGGCTGTAAACTCCAGCGCCCGTAGGGGCCAGAGCCAGTAAAGCTCCATAAAGCAAACGAAGCATTCTGGGTGTCCGTGCAGGGACACCAAAATGTGAAAGTGGGGTGTGACCGTGGAGACCCGGGGAGCACACAGCCAGTATAAAAGGCACCCCCTCTTCACTCGCAGTGGGTTATTGCCAGGTCTTTCAAATCTTTGAGAGAATCCAGAAATCTACAACTCCATGTGAAAGCTCTTTATTTTTAAATATTGCCTCAAATATTGTAAACAAGCCTAGGTGTGCCAAACAAAACATGTTTGAGTCACTTTTTAGCTCTTGGCAACTAGCCAGAGTTCGAACAAGCAATGACGTGCAGTGGGTGCTGTTGTCTTTCCTCTCTGAGAAAACCCCAAGTTTTTGCTTCACATGCACTCCCCCCAGGTAACCTATTCTATCCCCTCACTCCCACTGGCTCCCCGGAAAACGAGCGGGGCAACTTGAACCAAGCGCCTTACTGCCAAGGTATTGCCACTGAGGTTTTCAAGTTTCAAGTCCCTGGTTTAGAGTGAGTCATCTCAAATTCAATTAGTGGAGAGTTCCTCTGGGCTCTGCCATCACTGGCAGAGGGGGAAATGACTCAGACAGTGGAGTATGCAGCGCCTAATAGGTCCAGCATGTGAGGGCTCTGGAAATTGCTGGGTATGGTGCTCACGGTGCCCAAGGGGAGCACACAGAGGAGGGCTAGAGGTTGAAACATTCTCTCAGCTAAACCCATTGCTCATTTTTTGGACCGAAAAGAATTAGAGATATTTGCATCTGACCTCAAACACAAAGTAGGCCCAACACCTCAAGGAGCTGTGTTATTACAAGCTCCCTGGCTCCTTCCGCAGCCTTGCTTCCTTCTGCTTGCCCAGACTGTGCACTTGGCATTCTGGTATCGCCAAACTGTTTGCAGTTCCCCCAACCCCCTTTCTTGCTTCTGTACCTTTGCACATGCCGTTTTGTCTTTCTGGAATGCCTTTGTATTTACATTTTGCCCTTATATTTCGCAACGCCTTGCACATGGGCAGGTAGTCAATACGCATTCACAGAACTGTATTGAACTGAAATATTACATAGCTCTGAAGTCGCCACAGCATGAACTGTGTCAATCCTATGGGCCAGACCTAAAACATCATTAACTCAGGCTCTGCCATCTCAGCCCTGCTGAGTTATCCATGGGCATGAGTGGAGGGTTAGAGCAGGAGATGCAGGAATGCACAGAGAACTGAAAAGTTAGTAGTTTTACCCAGTGAAAACACTCACTTGAATTCAGTAATACTTTATCAGGCCTTGTTCTAGGCACTTGGGGTACAGCAGTCAGTGAGACGAACCTATTCTCTGCTCTTCCAAATGCATACCATATGTGGTGGGGAAGGAGAAATAAATCAGTAAATACAAACAAGAAAATACCAGGTAATCTCAAATGCAATAAAGAAAATCACGCAGGATGATGTGATACTTAAGATGTACGAGGTGAGCTGGGATTTTAGATGGAGTAGCAGTGTTGGTCTTTCTGGTATTTGTGCTGAGACATTAATGATGAGGAGTCCACAGTGAAAAGGTATGAAAAGAGAGGAAACAATACTGTACATGCCCAAAGCTGGGTATGAACTTGCTGTGTTCAAAATAGTAAAAGGCCAGAGTGGCTGGAGCAGAGGGAGAGAGGACAAGAAATAAATTCTAAGGTGTAGTTAGGTGCCAGAGAATGAAGGGTCCTATAAGACCACAACAAGGAACCTTAATTCTTTTGAGTGTGATGGGAAACCAGTAGAGGGTTTCATACAACTTTCTCTTATGCCATGACTTTCCCGTAGTCGGGATGGATTGCTTCACGAGAAAAGGAAAGGAAACAATAGAACAGAGTAACTGAGGCTGAGATTGAGCCCTGGCTGACCTTTGTTGATGGACCCAGCTTCAGACCAAAGGGCCTTTATTAGTAGTATTGAGGTCAAGGCCTTGGCGATGCTATTGGGAAGTTGTAGACTCCACAAGAGGCAGTATAATTGAAAAGATTAGACAGCCTCCATAGGCAATGCCTTTTCTGAAGCACAGAGAGATCTTCTTGGGCCTACACCCTTCCTCTGTCTATAAAATCTACCAGAACCTTGTTCCTCAAACCTTAGTATGTACATGAAACACCTGCAGACATGTTAAGAACACAGGTTCTGACTTGGTAGGTTCGGGGCGCTTTATTCCCAGTAATCCCCCAGGTGACACTGAGGTGTGCAGTCAGACCATAACGTCCGAAGACTGCATTTTAAGAAGCCACCACTAGGCCTCTTTGACCACGGTGCAGCCAAGATCCTTGAACTGCCTTCAGCTCGCCGGTTCAGATTCAATCCCCTTGATTCCAGGGCTGAGCTGACCTCGTGTAAAGAGAGGGAGAAGATGAAAAGGGACCAGAAACAATTTGAAGTCCTATCCAGGCCCATGGAACTCAGAATTAAGCAATGAGGTCAGATGGACCATGTCAAATCAAAGTCCTGTATGTGTTAAGTGGTCGTTCCAGACATCCTCCTGAGGCTACCAGAGACATTTGTTCCAGAATTTCTTGGAAAACAGAAGGCAATTGTTAATCGAATATGAGCCTGAGCCGTGGGCCAGCTAATTGAACCAGCTGACCCTGACTGGCACCCCAATTCTGTCTCCTAGAAACGCCAGGTTCTCCCAGCCCGCTCCTTCACAAAAGGCCCTCTCTCCGCATTGCTTCGAAGTCTTGCACAGGATATTAGCCTCTCCCTTCTCTGTAATTTGTCCTTCCACTTTGCCATCTGGAATATTTCTCCTTTAGAAGTGCCTAAGTTGTTCCAGTTTGAGGCAGTTGATTCCTAAACTTGCTATTTTGGTCAATTTATTGTTTTTAATGCTTTCTTTACCAAATTCAGATTCTGTGGTTTAAAAGAGACTCCAGCCAGGATTTCTGTATCCTGGTTGGACATCTGGTGGTCTGCTCTTTAAGCCGGGTCTCCTCTGGGTTGATTTTTCAGCCTCCCACAAGTGACCGTCAGTGTCCTTTACATCACTCCTGACATAGCGTCCATTCATGTCCCCCATCCCATCACCTTCTGAATGCCTTGGCCATGCCCCTCATGGAAGGAACTAAGACAGAGGTAGTGGGGACTGTTAGGCTATAATTTCAATTGCAACACAAATGTCTTACTGTCCCTAAAAAACATTTTCCTACTAATACCTCAAATCCTGCCTTTAAAAATCCTTTGGATCACTGGTCATGTAAACAATAAGTGGAAATAAGTACAAGGTAAACAACGAGACTGGGGAGAAAGAGACCTTGCAGTTGTTGGATATTAATATGTATCAAACCCGAAACTGATAGACTAGGTGGCATTGTCTCTGCCAATGGAAAAAAAAACAAAAAGAGGGCTCAGAATAACTTCCCCAAGGTACCTGAGTGGTGGGGCCAAGACTTGAACAAGATCTAACTCAAAACCCATGTTTCTCATTATTTGATGCTGTCAGGTAAACGGTACTAGAAGCTTAGATGAGGGACAGGGTACCAGGCGGAGGACGGAAACCAGGTTTTGGGGTATTTGAGGGAAAACCGAGCACAATCAATCCAGCAGGTAGAACGGGCACAGAATTTCTAGAGCAGGAAGCCAGCTAGGAGATAGAAGCTCCATACTGAACTAACCTTGGCATTATTACAAGATTTTGTGAGCTTCTTACTTATGGCAAGAGCCACACTTCCCATTTGGCTACATTGAAGCTTGCAAGTAAAAGTGAATGACGACAACCTGCTTTGTGGAAATTTCGAGTAGGTGTGGGGCAAGATTAGTTCATCCCTGAAACATCTTCCATGATTCTCTCTGCAGAGGCGTCTTTAGGTAACGATACCCTAATGGTTCTCAACCCGTCGTGGGAACTTTGGAATAATTAGTGTACCTGGGCCCCATCCAAGACCGAATGAGTTGGGTTTCTAGCTGTGGGGCCCTGGCATCTATGCTCCCTGAAGCTATCCAGTGCTGACGAGCAGCCAGGGTTAAAACCACAGCCCCGGATTAAATGAGTTTACTATTTTTCTTTGTCCTGAGAAGGAGGACAGAGCTAAGACACTGCACAATTCTAGGGGCAAAGGAGAGTGAGGAAAGGTTGCTGGTGCTGAAAGTTAGAATACTTGAATTTTTCTCATTTAGAAAGAGAAAAGGACAAGTTTTAACCACTTCACAATTTTGCTAAAGGACCAGCTACCCAGAGGTTCCCTTCATCTCATGTTTTGGTGAGTCTGACTTCCAATGTTTAACCTTTATGGAGTCAAGTTCAAGATTGATCTCCATAGTACCTGAAATGCATTTTAATAGCTCATCTTTCAAACTCATTGCATTACAGAGTCTCCCATTTGTCTTAAAAGACTGGCAGCCAGGAAAAATAGTGCTTTGTTGATTTGAGACCCAGGGAATCTGAGGGACAGAGTGGTTGTTTCTCCTGACTAAGGTTACTTACTACATCATCAGGGAGCCAGAGCTAGGTCTCTCCCCTCCCAAAGCTGTCCTTTCAAACTGGAGCAACATTTAAGAAGCTCCTGGAATGTGATGAGAAATACAAGTATCCCTATAAAATTAACAACAGAGGATGCTTAGGGGCAACCATCTCTGAGTGCCCAGCTCAATTTAGTCTCATAATGGCTGCCAGAGGATCAATGGAGCATCATGGTTACAGTCCCAACTTCTCAACAACTCTCTCGCTTTAATGGAAGTGCTACAAAACCCCAGGAAGATGAACTATGTCCTACTGAATCAGAAATAAACTGGAAGTCAGGATCAAAACTTCAGAGCAAGATGATCCCAGCTAGCATTTACCCTATCCTTGACTTGTCACAGGTCCCTTTTATGGGATTTATTACAACTCAGAAGAGGAGAAATGATCTAGATGCACTATATCTAACTAATTTATTTGCCTAAAAGAAGGTATGGTCAAGAGAGAAAACATAAAAGTCCCACAGAGCTGAAATAGCTTTTAGAGATGCAGGATTGGGCAGCAAATGAACATGCCTTTCCCATCTCACATGGGTGCTTCTGATTGGTAGAATGTAATCAAAGTGCAGAACCCCAGCTAGCTGCAAGGAAGTCTGAAAAATGGAGGTTTTGCTCCCAGCTTCTCTAAACAGAAGGATGGTAAAAAGAAGGTTTAGAAAACCAATCTACATATTGGCCCCGATCAGCATTTTTCAACCTTTATACCACAGAATAGTGAGATTTATCTAGATTTTCTTTTTCTAAGGATTTTTTGTTCTCAGATGAGTTTGAGCTATGCTTGGCAAAAGAAAGTGAAACATGATTCACTGTAGTCTATCTCAGTCTTTAGTATTTGCATGTACACCCCATTTCTTTGTATTTGGGGGAATATGAGTTAAACACTTAATTGAGCCTACTGTACAGATGAGGAGACTGGGGCTCACAGAGATCAAATCAGATACCTAATGTTGAATATCCAATTACTGGCAAAGCCTGAACCAGAATCCCTGCCTCCTGACTAGTTGGGAGTGTTCTTTCTGGAAAGAGGGAGTGAAAAGAAGGTGAGGGAGTCAATCGGGCAAGCAAAAAAAGGAGGAAGATGAACTGCTAAGGTGGTGAGAAGGGCTAGAAGTGTAGAGGAGGGCTGTGCATCTCTGTCTGCCCTTGTTACAGGGAGCAGCAAATGCAGAAACACTGCGTGGGTCCTGACCCAGAGCCAGCATGGATCGTTAAAGAGGTCACAGCCCTGAACCCAGATCCCAGTGCCCTTCCACGTGTGCCTGGAATATGTTGGTGCTTTCGCCTCTAGTAACAGAGAACTGGTTCTGTTGAACATGTCATCTTTATAAATAGCACCAGCGTCCAGTGGTTTCTAAACAGTCAGGAGACACTCTTGTCTGCTGGTGTCAGCTATTTATTTGTATTTCTTCTTCATAAAATGCATCCTCTCGGGTTCTAGGCTTTTCCCCATCAGACGTCTGCTCTCTTGCCCAAGATCTCTTACACAGATCCCTCCCCCACTGGACCCCACCGCCCAGGGCAGGGCCAGTGGGCTTCTTCTCTAGTCTCTGCCAAGGCTGACCCTACAGTGAGGAGGTTTGTGTTTGCTGAGAAGCTGGAAGGACTTTGGACTTTGGGCTTTGAAGGTATATTTAGGGAAAAGAAGAAGTGGAAAAATACCCTTCTCGGCTGCCCTGTATCAGGCTGTGTCTCTGTCCCTCAACCAACCTGCACACTTGTTAATTCTTTATAACTGAATTTTTGGTGTGTCAGTCCTTTTCTGGTTTGGGTCAATCTTGTCACTCACCAAAAATACAGAAAATAAATAGCTCTTCTGAAATGATACTTCAGGCTAAACAAGTCAAGCCTTTGTTGAAAGCCTGCTGGGCAGTCTGGTGGACACTATGGCTCAGATTCTCCCTGCACTCCTGCCTTCCTTGCTTCCATGTGCACTCTCTGTTCCAGGTAACAGACACAAACTCTGGCCTCACTCAGAAAGGCTGAAAAGGACTTAGGGTTCCCAGTACATGGTGCTAACTTTTCTGATAGGCTTTTCTCGATTTTATAGTGATCATCCTGCAAATGGGGAACTCAATATCTTGTGAAGCCACTCATACTCTAGATAGGTCATAGCTCTATTTCTATTAGTCAACACACAATTAGTTGCAAAAGAAGAAAAGCTAACTCAAACTGACTTAACTCCCACCTCACCCCCCAAAAAAGATAATTTAATGATCAGCCAAAGAATAGAAAAGGAATAGACCCACTTCTTATGTTACTGGAATTAGGAGCTAAAATAATGTCATCAGAACCCAATTTCTCTCTCTCTCTACCTCTTAGTCCTGCTTCCCCTGTGTAACTCCACCCACAGGCAGGTTTCTTTCAACCACAATATCCCCAGATGCCTCAGAATGACATCCTCACAGCTCCAGGTCAAAAGAAAGAGAGATTCTGTCCTCTCACTGCTCAACCAGGTCCTGAAATGAGTCTGACTGGATGACCTTCAACTACATCCATACTTCTGAACCAGCCATTGACCAGGATCTGTTCATTACCTGGTTACCACCACCTAGGTCACCGGTACACTTCTGGAGCCAGGGGTGAGGTTCTGTTACCAGAATCAAGGGCAATAATGTGGAACAGGAAAAAATACTCCCTTACTCTATGTTTACTCATTCATTTATTTATTCATTCATTCGTTTTGCAGAGATGGATTGGGGACTTGTTTTGTGCTAGAAACTAGGTATAAAATCCTGGATAACTTCTATTTGTCCTTCCTGATGCAGCTCAAGAGTCATCAATTCTATGATAAATTCCTTCACTGTCACCGCCTCGGTAGAGTTAGGTATTCCCTCCTGATGCTCCTGTTTCTCAGTAAATACCTCAGCAATACATTCAGGACTGTATTGCTCCTCATCTTTCTCCCTAATTTACTGTGAACTCCTGGAGGACAGATATTGCATCTTATTTATCTTGCCCTCCCCAGATGCCAATAGCAGGCACAGACGAAGCACTCAAAACAACTGTTGTTGAATAAATAGATGAGCAGTGAAGTCATACACATGTTCCCACTCCTTGGGGAGTTTGCAAACTACCAGGGGAAAGTAAATTCGTAAATAACTAACTGAAATACACTGTGATTCATGGGGCAACAGCCATATGAGCAAAGGGCTCAGAAGCATAATGGAAGGCGATGTGTAACAGAATAATGGAGAAATTTTAAGATATCCTCTGTCATTACAAATCTAAATCTATTTCCCTGTGACTTCTACCCACATATCTTAAACAACTCTAAATATGTCTACTTGTTGTTCTAACATAAGGGATAATTCCTGGAAACACACAGGCATTCAATTAATATTTCAAAAACAATTGATTGCATTTTCTCAGCCACATAGCAGAATCAGTGGTGTAAAGGCAGATATCATATCCTACTCTGAGGCACTCTCTGCTGATGGCTACAGCATTGTAAGAGCAAAAATACTTTCTTGTTGACAATCCCCTGTGTTGACATGTCTGCACTCCAAAGTCCAATTGAAAATTGGTTGTCTGGAACCTGAGTTAATTTTCTTTTGGGTAAAATGCGGTCAATGGTGCTTGTTTTCCAGGTGAGCATTCCCCAGCTGACCTGGTGAATATTGTTGACTCAGAAGTCAAAAGCCTAGAAACAGCTCTCACTTGAGGTGTGAGTTGGGCTGTGGGCAGCACTGGGTCAAACTGGTCTTTGGCCACCCTTACCTGCTGGTAACCCTGCTCTCTCCTGTGTATACGTGGGCATCTGCCACACTGAAGCTTCCTTGAAAATGTACCATAATTGATAGCTTCAAATGCTATGCTCCCGAGTCCACCATACATTGTGCCCTGAAGCTCTGCTTACTGCGGGATGCTCTCTCAACTAATGATTGAGCGCAAGAGGGATACTAAGGATGGCTTACTCCTGCAAGATACTGGGTGAGTTGGTTCTAGGACTCTCCATCAACCTGGTCGAAACTTCCCTAGCACTGTGTCCACCCAGCTGTCCTTCCCTCTCTCCTTCACAGGGCCCCACCTACACTCTGGTCTGACAGCTCTCCTAGCCTCCCCTGATCCCTCCTCTGTCCCTCTGGCAGAAGTTTTCCCAATGGATATCTTCCATGCTTAATCCCATCCCAGCCTGTGCTTCTTCCAGGACTGGGAGTAACACACTAGTGACCTTGAGATTGCACACAGCAAACATGCAGTGGGGAGACTTCTTCATTGCCAACAACTGCCGAGTACTTTCTTGCTTGGGGTGCAGGAGAGAGTGCTTGGCCAGGGAATCACGGATGTAGTCATTGGAGCAGGGGGACTTGGATCTACCTAACGGAGCTGACCGCGATCTGAGGCTCCGACCTATGCCTTCAGCACTGAGTCTTCCCCAAAACCCAAGTCAGAGAGATGGTCTGCTCTTCCTCATGTCCTGACTTGTATTTCAGACTCTTTCTTGTTTTGTTTTTTACTTTATCTCCACATTGAGGTTACTTTGAAGACTCACTTTTTGTCTGACTTTACATGGAAATAGATGGGAGTAAAAAGAAAAGGTTTACCACGCAATTTCTCTGAGTTCCTTCCCCTCCAATTCCCATCAACACTATTCATGCACCAGACCGGACTGGGATGTGGACATGTCAGGTGAATAATTGAGGGCCTTTTTTATACTATTATTCTTTTCATGTCTGTTCAATACTTAGTAGGAATTGAAGAAATAATAAAGGTAATTTTTTATGTTCAAAATAAAGATTTATTTTTCATGTACATATTACATGTGATTTTCTGAATAGACAATTTCTTGAGAGGCATATTAAACTCTTTAAATGTAGACATTCTAATAAATCATCCCCAGGAAAGAGCCCATACAGCATTGTGAATTTTTCAGCTTCAGGATTTCAGCAGGCTGGGCTGTTACAGGGAATTCTCAGGGGGCCAGTCTCAAAGTTAGTAGTGAGGTCTTATATACATCATGCAAATTGCATGTACTTGCCACAGAAAAATATCACCAGAGATAAGCTGGCAAGAGTAGGGAGTGCTTAACTGCAGCTGAACCGATTTATGTCTCACCCGTTTTGTCAGCAGTCATGTGTGGAGACCCGAGTTAACTGGCCCCCTACGCTAGTTTTATCCCAGTGACATTTCATCGGCCCCTATTGATTGGTACTGTGGACAGCTGCCTAGTGGCTCTCCCGTTCATCTGGCCTGTATCACCCATAGCCTGGGGGGGGGCGGGTTATGGAGCAGACTCCTCCGATACCACCACATCATGTCCGTGACACGACTCGTGCCCTCTGGGGAGCTCGGGTGCCATCTGGCCAGATGGCAGGGAAAGATGAGGGAAAGAGGAGCCTGGTGGAGAAAGAGGAGGGAATATCTTGCTGGTCATGCAGCTGGAATGGTGAAGGACAGCTGTGGCCAGAAGTCACGGGTTTTTTCAGCCTCCCAGATGAAAAGTATTCAGAGCAGAGAACGAAGGAAGCAGGTAGTGGTTTTCAACCAGGGGTAGTTCTGCCTTCCCCCAGTAGTCCCAGAACATTTGGCAGTATCTGGGGACATTTTTGGTTATCACATGTTGGGGGGTGAGTGCTACTGGCATCTAGTGTGCAGAAGTCAAAGATGCTGCTAAACATCCTGTAAGGCACAGAACATCCCCGCGAGGAAGAATTAGCTGATTCAAAAAGTCAATAGGGCTGAGGCTGAGAACCCTGTTAGACTCAGGCTTTAATGTAGTCCTGGGCTAGGGTAACGTATGGGTGTTTCTTCTTTCTTTCCAGGACGAAAGCTCTCCTGCAAGGTCCACATTGTCCTCTGCTTCACCCTTGGTTTGCCTGCTTCTCGTCCGAGTCCTGCAGCCCCTAGAGCCTGGGAAAGAGACTCTGTAGTGATGGAGAGCCAGCATGGCCAGCGCTGGGAATGAGTGGAAGGCAGAGCGGTGATCCAAGGTTCTCTCATCTTCCTCATGGGCCTCTCACTTGTACACTGAGGCACTCACAAGAAAAGAATCCCCTGCAGACTAAGAAGGAGGCTCAGCTCAAGAACTAGCAGGGTCCAGATTTGTTCAGAGGCAGGAAAGCTTCCAGGGAAGGGGCTCCTTATTAAAAGTTGCATGGAGAGGTAATGTGTAATATGCTTATGTTCTGTTGGTCTAAATATTGTTTCGATGAGGCCGGTAATCTTCCCTTACATTTGACTATCCATGAATGTATAACAAGCTACCTTTAAATGAAAACAATGCATTACTATCACTCACAGTTCTTAAGTTGGCTGGGCTCCTTTGGGTGGTTCTCACTTGGACTTTTTACATGTAATTATGGTCAATGGTCGGGGCTATAGTCATCTAGTCATATAGGCTATAGTCATATAGGCTCTCGACTGGCCTGGATGTCCAAGACCGCTCGCTCACCTGGGTTACATTTATTGTTGGCTCTTGGCTTAGAGCACAGCTGAGGCTACACCTGGAATGTCTGCATGTGTCCTTTCCATGTGTCTTAGGCTATTTACAGCAAGAAAGCTGGCTCTTAAGAGGGAGCATTTTTGTGACCTAGCCTCAGAAGTCCCAGATTTCAATGGGTTAAAACAGAAAGTCACTGAGGCCAGCAGAGATTCAAGGGAAGGGGATTAGATGACTGTTCTTGGAGAGGAGTATGTACACACAGGGAGGGAGGGGATTGATGGTTGCCATCTTTAACTTTTTACTGCTACCTACTCTGATGCTGGAACTCTCCTCCCAATCCCCATGCCCCAAACAGGAGAGCCTACACAGTGCCATGCTGAGTAGGGGAGAGGCAGTATGGAGTAATGGTTAAGACCATAGATGTTTAGAGAGAGGGAGACCTGGGTTTGAGTCTCGGCTTTTCCACTTACCAGCCGTGGATCTTGGGCAAGATGTTTAACCTCCCTCCACCTCCATGTGTTCATGTGTAAAAGGGTGGTACTACACATACCTCCATATAAGCTTTTGGGATTTAAATGTTGTCCAACTCAGAGTAAGCATTCAATAATTGTTCACTATTAGAAATGTAAAAAGAGGTCTGCTTTGCTTTTCCAGAACCCCATGTTATCCTGATCTAGCCTTTGAGGTGAGCTCAAGGCGTAGAACCCTACAGGACTGCTAATGCTCAGGTCTCCCTACCAAGGAGGTCACGGAGTCGAGAAAACTAACATCAGGAAGAGAGAGTCCAGGTTCTGGGGGTAAGTAGTGCTAAGGTGACCCTTAGGAGCCTTAAGAAGGAAGGGAGCTGTCCCGGAGAATAAAGTGAAGGTGTGGGATCTCATCCAGGCAGCATGGCACCGAGGCTGTGTGGTAGGGAGGGTGGAGGGGGTGGGGGGAACTCTGCCTCTGGCTCCAACTGCTTCCTTTCTTTGAGCCTTAGTTATCTCACAGCCATTGATGGGTGTGATTTGAAGGCTGTGGAGTTTCTTCCAGTCTCAGCCACACTCTGCTATATTAGAAATCCCTAAATTGGTCCACTTCTTCCTCATCAGTGCTGGCTTAGGCTACCATTTATTATTGCTCCTTTAATTACCCTACATGCCTCTTTAAGGCCCTCCCATGCTTAGTGTTGACCATTGGTCTTCTGCGGAGGAGTCAGAGTAATCTATTTTTTTAGACAAATCTGAACATGTTGCTTACAGGCTAAAAAGCCTTCTGTGCTGGTTATTATCCATTTACCTCTCTCTCTGCCCTCCTTTATACCTGTGGGGGGGTGGGGGGCAGCTGATCTCTATGGATTTCTCTGGCTTTCTGGCTTCTGGTTGGGTTGAGGCAAGGAAGGATCCAATAGGACTGAAGGACAAGAGGCGAGAGGGGTTGAAGTATTTATTTCCACTGGAATGCTGCAGTCCCACTGTTGTCTGTGACTTTCTGTGACCACCCTCATGGTGGCTCTCCAAACTCCAATATCCTGATGCTGGAGGTTCGAAAAAATGGGTTGGCACTTCCAAGGTCATTTTAAGAAAATAGAGTTTGTGATGAGGGCTTGAGTCACCAGATTTTGTATAACTTAAATTGCCCCTCTGCACCTCCAATTCTTTCTGGATATTTATAGAAACCCTTGTCCAAACAAAGCTCTGCCAGGAAAATTTATGCCCCACAACTACCACCATGTGTGTGGTATGCAGTGGAGCAGAAAAACAATCAGAAATGCACTTGATGAAGGAGAACACAGCAGAGCAAGAGTCCCTGGGCAAAGCATCTTGGAGAAGCCAGCCCAACAGCTGCCTGCATTAAAAATGATTGCTTTATGTTTATGGCGGACAGGCAACAATACCCAGTTTATGGCCTATAATCTAACACAAATGACTTGGGAAAATATTCTTAATAGATAGTTGAGCTGAGTGTCCCAGGGCATTAGGAAGCCCTGTGGGGAACACTCAGAATTGGCCTTTATTGATCTGACAAATCTTCCCCAACTGGCTGCACGTTGAACAATTTCTCTCCTTGATTTTACATTCTTCCATTTAAGGAGACTCTGCAAAAGACTCACCAAACTCCCAAGGCACACAGACCTCACCAGATATTCAGTGCCTAGAGTTCCCACTGGCTTCTTAGAAACCAAACCCTTTTCCTTAGGCTGCATCAAGCCAGGGAAAATGAAGCGTGACCTTGTAAAATATCAGTTCCTGGCTTTTCCCTCCTAATTGGGGGGATTTTAGCATGGCAGAAGAAAAACATCATTTTCTAAACTCCATTCTGGAAAATGATATCCATCTGTGGGGATGCTGAGCCGGCATGATTGTGGGGTCCAGGCACGGTATCAGACTGTGGGGCTGAGGGAGAGTGTGGTTTCTGGAAAGGGTCAGCTGGAAGAAAGGAAGGGAGCCCCGGGGGAATGTGTTCCCAGCGCCCTTTCTTCTGGCCCTCTCCCCCAGTGTCTGGGGCCTTCTTGCTGCTCAGGGCTGCCCATTTGAGCCTGGAACAGCATCTTATATTGTCGGTTGCTATAGTGCACACATGTATCCTTAATTGGACACAGAGAGAATGAGGTTTCCAGAGAAGGCAGGCTTCCCTGGCACAGCTAAGGCTCTCCAGGGCTGAGGCTCTCCAAGAGATAACACATATGGGTGGTGGCTCTAATATACACTGTAGCCCTGTTTCTGTGATGCTTTCCCAAAATTAAACCTTCCAAGTTGTGGTAGAAACCTAGTGAATGGTTTTGATAGCTTATAAGTCTTCCGTGTCAAGAAAAAGCTTCCAATTCAGTGATCCTGAACATTTCCAATCTGTGAAAGGCATATGGGAAGCCTTCCCATGGCTGCTAGTGAGTTCTTGCTAAAATTGTGATATTTTTAGGCCTGCAACCTTTTTAGCTTTCACTCCTATGGCATCAAGTGAAGAGGCTCCAGAAGGTCTAAAGTGACCGGTGGACCCTGGATCCTGCTGGCAATCAGGAGTTCCAGAGACACAGCACAGTGAGGAAATCAATCCCGCTTTAAGACAAATATCGGCGTGGGTCCCAGAGGACCCTGGAAACGCCACCTACCCCTGGGGCGTCCAGGCTGCACATGGCCAGGTGCGCAGGCATGAGCGATACCTCTTAGCAACAGACTCCACAGACTTCGACCAAGTGACCGTTTCTCAGGACTCTGAGGAAGGCTTTCAAGCCACAAACTGGAAGAAAATACTCACACTTCACAGAGCTACCAAAGGAGTACATCCAGAAAACATAAAACTTTCTCATAAATCAACAAAGGAAACATGAGTTTATAATGAAAATGGAAAATTCACAGAAGAAGCCTGAAAAGCCAATAATCATGAAAAAAATCTCAACCTTATAGTAATCTTGTAACTGCAAATTAAAACCACAACGAGATAACATTTTATATGTATCGTATGGGACAAAAGCAAAAGATGTAACCAAACCAGGTTTGCCTTGGATATTGAAAAACCAACATCATACTGTCTATCAAAATGCTTATGAATATAAATTGGCCCGACCACTTAGGATAGTAATTTGTCAATTATTTAATAAAGTTACGGGTATCCAAATCCTGTGACCCAATAGTTCCATAACAGTTATACAGCACCAACTACACTTACACAGATGTGTACAAAGAATATTCATGCAGCAAATTTCCATTCATAGAAAAATGAAAAAAATGTTGAGTTTTTGAAGAATTTTTTTATGGTAGGGTACTACCAAGCAATTAAAATGAATGAGCTCAATCTGTCTTTATCAGCATATTTAAATCTTGAATATATATTTACTGGGGCAGGGAGTAAGCTGCAGTGAGTAACACAAATACGGTGCCGTTTGTATACATTTTCAACATATACAGGGCCGGCAGAAGTAAGGCCTGCTTAAGTGTGGTTGGTAGGGCAATTATATGGGTGTAATAATTTATAGTTTTAATTTGAACATTTCACCTGAAGTGCCATATGGTACACTTGAGTGTGATATTGTTATGTTACAGAATTACATGCTTATGATTTTGTAATAAGAAAGGGTGTTATTGGTGCTGGACCTGACATATTAAACATAAATTTTAAATAGTATACACTTCAATACTATATGCTATTTGAGACACACAGTTAACGTAAAAATACACAAATGGGAAAGACACCAACCATCTTTAGAATACCAGTTACCTCTGGGAAAGAGAGCTGGGCAATGAGATTGGGAAAAGGACAAGGACGTCTTTAACAGAATACTCTGTGGCTCAGAGAAATCAGAAATTTCCCATGAAGAGATCAAATTCCCAAGCTTGTGCTTGGGTGAGTGTGAGTCTACATTTACCCTGCTTAAGACACGAAACTCCAGCGGAGAAACTGATGCTTGAAAAAAGCAGTCCGGGACTGGCAAATGCCCTCAAGCAGAAGACTTTCATACAACCAACTGCCATACTCATGCACACGTAAGTCCCTATTCATGATCAGCTCACAAACAAAAATCACAAAATACACAAGAAGGAAGACAGTGATCAATCATGAGAAACCATTAGCAGATACCACTAACTGAAGAATGAGCCTTCCAAAAACATGATAGCATAGAACATTCCTAAAGAAACTAAATAATCAAGAAATTTCAATTCCCATTGAAGTGGATCCTCACAACATCTGCCCTGTGCCATTTCAGAATTGCTCCAGACAGGTGACTGCTGTGCACCTCCCTTGTCCCCCTTTTCAAATGGGTGGCTGTGTTCCCTGAAACCCTTCTGGTGCTCTACCCCTGTGTTGGGAAGAGGGACAGGGGTTTGTCTTTTTGGTTCATAGACCTCAAGGCAAAGGGGAACTCTGTCTGGGCATGATGGAGTTTGAACTGGGTGAAATGACTGGCTCTACCTTTATGTTGCTTCCCATGGAGGAAGGGAGGGCTTGAATGTTTTCTACAACTGGGAAGAGAGAGGCAAAAAAGTCTTTGTGATTAAAAAGCAGAAACATTTACTACTCAGCAAATATTTATGTGCATCCCCCAAAGTGATCAGGCCCATTGTTCAAAAGTCAGGGCCATGTGACTCATTTCTAGGCAATGGACTGTAAGTGGAAGGGACACAGGTCACCCCTGGACTGACACACAGAAAAGAAGGCATGAGATCTGCTGCTCTTCCTTTCTCATTCCTCAGTGAAAGTGGCAGGTGCATCCTGAGATAGTTTAGCCACTAGATAGGTGACAGCTGGATTGCTGAATCACTGCTTGGAAGGCAGCTTCAGACTTTGCATGACAGAAAAGTAAACTTATGTGTTAAGTCAAAACTCGTGTTGCATGTGATTCATGCACACACACACACGCACACTCACACACACACATGCACACGCACACACACGCACACACACGCACACACACGCACACGCACACACTGCTCATTGAAAAGAAGACCGCACATTAAAAGTAAAACTGCACAGGGAAGCGGTCCACTGTGAGAGAACAGAGGACATAACAAAATGGGAATTAATGCCCCAAAAGTCTGAAATAATGGAACTAGATGATAGAGACTATATTAAAATGTACATTTTGAATATTTGAAGTGCCATTTACAGAAATACAGAGTACTGTTTTAGAAATTTGAAAAAAACTATTCAAAAAAATTGGCAGATCTTTTAAAATTAAAAGCATTGCATTCCAAATTAAAAAGTTAATAGAAGACATACATATGTTTACTTGTTCTATGACAGAGGTGAAA
>VMDR010009897.1:0-32174 GCA_007922815.1 Macrotus californicus | reverse complement strand
CTATGCCAACCTAGATTTCTCTGACTCCTAGAGTCTGTTCTCAAGGCTTCAGTTATACTATTCATCAAAATCACACAATAGCAGATTATGATGTAAAGTTAAGTAAGTGAGAATGGCAGGACATTCAGAAAGAATACAGAAAGACAATAACCATATAGGATGCATACAGAGAGCAGAATGGGTAAAAAGATGCCAAAACCATATTGAGGTAGTATCAGGGGTTATTTTTAAAGTTTCCTTCCTTCCTTCCTTCCTTCCTTCCTTCCTTCCTTCCTTCCTTCCTTCCTTCCTTCCTTCCTTCCTTTTACTTTCTCTTCCCTTCCCTTCCTTCTTCTCTCCTCTACCCTCACCTTCCCTTCCCTTCCCTTCCCAAATTTGCAAAATAAACATGGATTATAATTATAATGGGGAAAAATGCTCTGGGAAAGAATTTTACTTGATTTTTCAGCTACAAGCTTCTGAGGTACAGACTTTTTAGAAGTTCTACTCTGTAGTTCAGAAGTGATCTTTGATTCTATTCCACCAAAGGCTCAGCATGGGGAGCAGAGTTAAAGCAGTACCTAACAACATTTGAAATTTTATTTACCCTCATTGTCACCACTGTCTTGCCTTTCTTTCTTGTACCTCTTAAACTTGAATCTGTGCTGTAGCACATTATCATTTGGAGAGACTTTGCAAAGCTGGATGAGAGGGACAGTCAGATAAGCTTTAATAGAAGAGAGAAGGTCTTTTATGGGACCTATTCCCACTGTTCACTCTTCCTTATCTACTGCCCTGCCATCAATATTCTGAGTGACTATAGTATCTGACCCATTTTCTTACCTCGATGTCACTCCAACCCAGCACCACCCCTAGCACCTCCAGCACCTCCAGCATTCCTTCCCACTTCAACCCCAAAGCAGACCAAATTTGTAAACACACATGCTGATGATTCATTGACTGTTCTGGCTATTTATGCAATGGACATACATAGCCCTAGTGGGTGTGTCATTTCCACTCCATTCCTGTGCCCTTTCCTTGCCTTGTAACCCTATTCTAATAACTTAGATCCTCATTCTTCAGTTATAGTTCATGTTACTGGCTCCCTTGCTGTGCCTTGCTGCCATGCCAAGTCCCAAAGTGGGATGGGTGTGTGAATGGACAGCTAGCTAGTTAATTGGATAGATGGATTTTTCATTCAGAAGTACTTCTATGAGCCAGAAGATATAAACGTTCATTCAATGAACATTAATTGAACACTACCCTGTGTCAGGAACTAGGTTAAACACTGGACATCTATTTACTCATTGCAATAATTATTTTGTGACTACTAGGAGCCAGGTACTGACCAGACAATTCCCTGGATAAAGGGCTCTCAAGCTTCAGTGAATACAATTTTTCCCATACTGTTCTTTTTTTTTTTAAGATTTTATTTATTCATTTTTAGAGAGAGGGGAAGAGAAGGAGAAAGAGAGGAAGAGAAACATCAATGTGTGGTTGCTTCTCATGTGCCCCCCACTGGGGACTGGCCTGCAACCCAGGCATGTGCCCTGACTGGGAATCGAACCAGCGACCCTTTGGTTCGCAGCCCGCGCTCAATCCACTGAGCTATACCAGCCAGGGCGCCCATACTGTTCTTAAAAATTCACTTTCTCAGACCCCATTCCCAAAGACTCTAATTTAGTTTATTTTGACTGGGACCAATAAAGGACATTTTGAATAATATCACTGGAGGACTGTGACATACATGGCCCATGGTCTACCTCTGAGAGATAGTGAACAGTGGCTCAGGGCATCACCTGAATTCCCTTAGGGCTCCACTGAACTGGATCCAGCCCACTGGTAGTACAGACCTTTTGGGAGCAAGATGGAAGAAGAGGTGTTTTTTCTGTGAGACCTGATTTTATTGCCTTGAAAAAGCATCCTCACCAAAAAATAAAACCCTACACTGAGATATCACTCATAGTTACCCTTTATTTTTCTTCAAGTCAGGATACATTTCTTTTCCCCATCATTGCATTTCCCTAAGTCTTTATCCCCTAAATTTCCACAATACGACCACTTGCTAATGTGACAGCAACTGTGACGGTCACAAAGGTAGAATCAGATATCATGCCTTTCTTATCATGTTTCTTTTTCAGATCCTCAAGAATTCCTCCTTTCCTAATGTCTTTTTTCTGATTATGCCACTGTCAGAAAAACACTTTCCTTATAGTTTTCCCAGATTTCTCATTTCCTTCAAATTTCAATGATGCACATTTACTCTTTAAGTGCTATCTGCCTCTGATCTTTCATGCATGCAATTAAATGTAGCAGGAGTGCACCCTGCTACCAACTCAGAGATGCTTTGCTCACCACACTACTCTTGTAAAGCCCAGGCTAGCAAGATGGAATGCCCATTACCAGCAAAACCCTTCAGCAGTCTTATAGGCTCCATCTGTCACAGGAAACAGGGAAACATGCTTAGGTGAGGTTTCAAGATTTAATTAGCAACAAAGAGAGGAGAGAGTTGGACCATTTCACATTGGAAAAAACTCCTTCTACATGTCATTGACTTCTCCCCTTCTCTGATCTATCCCTCTGTTCAAAGGCATTACAGGAAACAATGGATGACAAATATCTTGTCATGGAGAATATGGGAAGAAAATGTGGTAAGTAGTAAGGGGAAAAAAGGGAACATGGGTATATTAGTTAGGTCAGGCTGTCATAACAAAATGTCATAAACTCTGTGGCTTAAACAATGGAAATTTACTTCTCATGATTATAGAGGTGGAGAACTTCAAAATCAAGGTGCTAACCCATTATTAGCTTCCTGGTGAGAACTCTCTTCCTGACTTGTAGACATCCACCTCTTGCTGTGTTCTCACATGGCAGAGAGAGAGCTCTGGCGTTTCTTCCTCTTCTAATAAGGGCACTAATCCCATCATTGGGCCCCATTCCATGATTTTATCTAATCCTAATTATCTACCAAAGACCCCATCTCCAAAAACCATCACATTGCAGGGTAGGACTTCAGCATATTAATTTGAGGGACACAATTCAGTCCATAGCAGTGAGTTTCAGAGGCTATTCTTCCATGTATGAGCTTGTAACTTTGTTGTGTTATTTAGACTGAATTTTCTAGTTACCAAGTAATTGTGCAGGGTTGGCAGGTGGGGATGGTGGTTTAGGTGTCAGTAAACCGACCTTTGGGGGGTGGGGAGAAGAGTGTGTTTTAAGGCCAGTGTCTATGGATATCCTGATGGATGCAGAGCAGTTGGTCAGGTGTACATGCAGGAACACAAAGCCAGGGACTCTTCAGACCTGGGAGAGTTGGAAAAGTGGAGACAGAAGCACAGGAATCTGCAACTGTTTTTCTTGGTCTGTTTCTATGTTCTCATACTTCAGTCTTTTTTTTCCTCCAGTTGCTTGCACTTGTATTTAAGGAAGAGATGATACAACATGATGTAAGAGAAAAATATGAGATTTCAAAAGCCAAGGTCTAGTCCTATTACAATAGATGTGATCATAAAAATCCAGGTCCATTCTTCCACTTTTTTCCAAACTTAATGATGATTCTAGAAGCTGTGGCTGAAACCAAACCTTAGTGGCTCTATAAACCTCCCAAGAAGGCTGGGGAGAAAGGGCCGTTGTAATCCTACATGAGCTGCTTCCCTGAGGAAGGCCCAAGGGAAAGTGGATTCCACACTCAGCACAGAGAAGGAATGAGAGAACGGAAATGTCTGTCTGGCGTGTGGAAGCAGGTGTGGGTCAGGAAGCTTCACCCTGCTCCATTGGTCCATTGAGAATCAGGAGCCTTACTGATTTTGAAAAGAGGAAGGTGGTAAACACACTAGGCCTATTGAATTCTTATGTGTTTAAGTGGTTCAGGAGGGCAACTCAGTGTTTCTTTTATCCTTAAGGGGCCAGCAGTATCTGAGAGACCAGGCCTGAGTATACCCTGTTATGAGGCTCATGGAACATGAACCCATAGACAGGAAGGGGATTCTCTCTGAAGGTACAGGGATCAAGATTTGAGGCCACAACCAGCCAGCTACCATATGCAGGTCAGTATGCATATGGCCACTGGGAACTTAGGAAAGGATAAGATGCAGGGAGACTCTGGCCTGCTTAACATCAGGTTCCACCACCCAGTGGAATGGGGCTTCAAACTATAGGTAGACAAGTTTATTCATTCAAAAGTAATTCCTTGCACACCTGAGTTTTTGGCCTGATAATTCCCTCCACTATAGCTGGACAAACATCCTGTTATCGATTGGACTTCCCACGCTCTAGTCTGTTCATTAGGAACAATGAAACCTGGGTAAGAACCCACCTGTGACTCAGAATTTGAGGTGTGTAGGTGTCAAAGGACAATAAAATCTGGGATATGTTTGGAAAGGAATTTTCCAAGTTTTAATTATATTGCAGGGATGTGCAGTCAATTCGTAAAGAGTTGACTTCATGATTAGGTGATACTATGAGCTGACAGGAGCATTTCAGATGTCCCATTCAGGGAAGTAGGCCATTTGGATGATTTCCCCCAGGGACATGAATCTATTTTAAATGGGAATCTGATGCTGCAATTACAGCTCAATTGTCTATGAAATGGCATTATGAGCCTCAAACAAGGGCAGGCTATAAATGGGGCCCTAGCAAACGTGTTCTCCACACACTGATCTGCCTTGAGAAATAAAACAGAAATAATCCATGGAACATGAGCTTGCTTTGGGGTCAGTCTAAGTTGATTCTTGGCTTTAGATACCTTTTATCTTAATGGAAAAATGTGAAGGGTCTCATGGTGGTGTTTTATACCAGAGAGTCATTTGAATTCAGGAAATAAAGAAGAGAGGACTTAAAGGAGCTAAGTGACTTAAGGAAGCCCAGAAGTTAGGAGGACTAATAAAGGTAAGATGGGAGGCAAATGCCTAAACCTGACACATACCTGGCTGATCATGGTAGTGGCTCTAACACTTGTAATTCAACAGGAACTTGCCTGCCTCCTCTTTATGTTCTTGCATTTCCTTGAAGTCATGAATTTCCAGGGTTTTAGTAACCATGGATAATCAGACTACCAAGCTCTTAGGGGAAGATAATGGGTTCCAGATAAGGCCCACCTCACATCTCTTATACTATGACTGACATCTTCTCCCTGAAGATGTGAGATGTATTCCCCCTCTTCTTGGATCTGAGTGGGGGATTGTGATTGCTCCATTCAACAGAGTATGATGGAAATGATGCTATGCTTCATTACAAGGCTGGGTCTTTGGGCTACAGTTTCCACCTGTTTTCCTTGCTGTCATTTTTAATGTTTGCCTTTAGCTATCAGCAACCACACTGTGAGGAAGCACAACCTAGCCCACAGGCTGATCACATGGATAGACCCATTTGGAGTACAATCAGGAGCCCTAGCCAACAGCCAGAATCAATCACCAGCGAAATTGAATGGAGGGGGTGGAGGTTGAGGGGCTTCAGATGATTCCAGTGTCAGCCTCTGAGCTGTCCTAACTAGTGAAAAGTAGAACACAGATGAGCTAATCCCTACCAAAGTCTGCCAAAATTATGCATTCATAACCAAAATAAATTCATCTTGTTTGTAGCCACTAAGTTTGACAACAATTTTTACAGTGCTAGATTACAGATGTTCAATAATGACAAACAATTTTGTGTCTTCCTACATCCCCAAATCTGTATGTTAAACCCAACCCCCAAAGCGACAATATTGGAGTTGGGGCCTTCGGGAGATAATTGGAGTTGGATAAGGTTATGAGAGTCCTCATGAAGGGACAGTGCCCATAAAAGAAGAAGAAGAAGAGACATTAGAGTTCTCTTTCTGCCGTGTGAAGACACAGTGTAAAAGCAGCTGTCTACAAGCCAGAAAGAGAATTTCACCAGAAAACAAACGAGCCAACACCTTGATCTTGGCCTTACCAGCCTCCAAAAGTGTGCAAAATATGTTTCTGTTTTTAAAGTCGCTCAGTAAGTCAAATGATTCTTGTCATTTTGTTATGACAGCTTGAGTACACAAGTACAGGTGTGTAATATTACTCAGGCACAAAATGGTAAATTCATTCCTTCATAATCAAGAAGTGACCCTAATTTTGTTTCACTGGTAACTTGCAGCTCTCTCTGACCTTCATGATCTCTGTTTCTTCTGCCCCAGTTAATTGAGAATAAATGAGTGCTATTATCCAGGTCTGATATTAAAATTAACATTAGCAGTCTCATGTAACAACAAGGTTCTAGACACAGCCTATGTTACAGATGAATGTACAGATTTTTAAAAAGAAGAGAAATATATCATTATTTTTGGTATAAGTAAATAAGCTTAAGCTTTGGTTTAAGCTTTACTGTGAAGCAGCTTTATTTCATGAAGAGTAGTAAGATTGTGTTGAGAAAAAACTGGGTTGCAATATTCACATTATCTTTCTTTTAATCTGAGCAAGTCATTTAATTTCTTTAGACCTCAGTTTCCTCAAATGCAAAATAGGACTGAGAATAATGTCTATTAGCAAGGTTCCTCTGAAGATTTAATTAAATGAATTAACAGGGAAAAAGTGCACAAAATTATAACATAAATGAGAGTTATGAATAAGTTTTTTCAATGATCTTTTTAAAAAGGACTAATGTTGAAAATAGCCAGCTAAATCTTAACATTAATCAGAGGCCTAGCATTCACTGAGGAAAACAAAGGACATATCTCATTAACTTATGTTCAGAGGTATTACATGAAACTTATCTTCCAAAAACAAGACCCATATATATGCTGTCTATAAGAGACCCACCTCAGCATGAAACATGCACACAGACTGAAAGTAAAGGGATGAAGAAAGATATTTCATGCACACAGAAAGAAATAAAAAGCTGGGATAGCAATACTTCGACAAAATAGATTTTAAAACAAAGGCTATAAAAAGAGACAAAGAAGGACATTACATAATAGTAAAGGGATCAATCTAACAAGAGGATATAACCCTTGTAACCATTTATGCACCCAACACAGGAGCACCTAAATATATGAAGAAAATCTTGGTGGACAGAAAAGGAGAAGTAAAGAGTAATACAGTCATAGTGGGGGATTTTGACACCCCATTGACATCAACAAGGCAACTGCAACCTAAAATGACACACTAGATCAGATGGATTTAACTGACATTTATAGAACATTTCATCCCAAAGCAGCAGAACATACCTTCTTTTCAAGTGCACATGGGAAATTCTCTGCGATAGATCACATGGTAGGACACAAAACTTGTCTTAATAAATTCAGAAGATTAAAATCATATCAAGCATCTTCTCTGACCACAGTGGTATGAAACTATTGAGGTAGAAGTCAATTACAATTTTTAAAAACTACTGGAAAACATTCAAACACATGGGGGCTAAATAACATGTTACCAAACAATGAATGGATTAACAACGAGATCAAGAAAGGAATCAAAAGATACCTTGAAACAAATAAAAGTGAGAAAACAACCACCCCAAATCTATGGGACACAGCAAAAGCAGTCCTAAGAGAAAAATCATTATTGGGATATCTCAAGAAACAAGAAAATCTCAAATAAACAATTTAACTTTACACTTAAAGGAACTTGAAAAAGAACAACAAACAAAACCCAAAGGTAGTAGAAGGAAGGAAATAATAAAGATTAAAGCAGAAATAAACAGAATACACTCTAAAATAACAATACAAAATATCAATGAAACTAACAGGTGGTTCTTTGAAAAGATAAACCTAATTGACAAACCTTTAACCAGACTCATCAAGAAAAAAAAGAGAGGACCCAAATAAAATCAGAAATGAAAGAGGAGAAGTAACAACTGACCTCAAAAAAAAATACAAAGGATTATAAGGAAATATTACAAACAACTATATGCCAAAAAATTGGAAAATCTGGGGGAAATAGATAAATTCCTAGAAACACAAAACCTTCTGAAACAAAATCAGGAAGAATCAGAGAATCTGAATAGACCAATCACAAGTAGTGAAATTGAAGCAGGAATAAAAAAACTGACAACAAACAGAAGTCCTGGAACAGATGGCTTCACGGGTGAATTTTACTAAACATCCAAAGAACTAACTACTCTTGTTAAACTATTCCAAAAATTTCAAGATGAGGGAAGACATCCAATCTTTTCTTTTTACAAGGCCAGTGTTATCCTAGTTCCAAAACCAGATAAAGACACTATAAATAAAGAAAATTGTGGGCCAGTAATCTTGATGAACACAGATGCTAAAATCCTCAGCATCAATATTAGCAAACCAAATCCAGCAATGTTAAAAAAATCATACCCCATGATCAAGTGGGATTTATTTTGGGAATGCAAGGTTGGTACAATATTTACAAATCAATAAATGTGATACATCACATAAACAAAATGAAAGATAAAAACCACATGATTATATCAATAGATATAGGACAAGCATTTGACAAAATCCAGCACCCATTTGTGATAAAACCTCTCAGCAAAGTGGGAACAGAGGGAACATACCTCAACATAATAAAGGCCATATATGACAAACCTATAGCCAACATTGTACTCAAAGGGCAAAAACTACAAGCATTTCCCTTAAGATCGAGAACAAGACAGGTATGACCACTTTCACCTTTCTTATTCAGCATAGTACTGAAGTCCTAACCACAGCAATCAGACAAAAAGGAAGAAATAAAAGGCATTCTTTGAAAAGGAAGATGTAAAACTCTCATTATTTGCAGATGACATGATACTGTATATAAAGAAACCTAAATATTGTGTCAAAAAACTACTGGAAGTAGCAGGATACAAAATAAATATCCAGAAATCAGTAGCATTTTCATACACCAATAATGAACTATCAGAAAGGGAAACTACAAAATAAGAAAAAAACGGCAATCTCATTTATTATTGCATCAAAAATACCTAGGAATAAATTTAACCAAGGATGTAAAAGACTTATACTTAGAAAATTATAAGACATTGAAAAAAGAAACTGAAGAAGATACAACAAAGTGATATCATATACTATGTTTATGAATAGGAAAAATTAACATCATTAGCATGAAAATACTATCCAAAGCAATCTATAGAGTCAATGCAATTGGTAGCAATATGCCAATGGCATATTTCACAAAACTAGAACAAATACTTCAGGAATATATATGGAACCACAATAGACCCCACATAGCCACAGCAATCTTGAGGAAGAAGAACAAAGTTGGAGGAATCATGCTACTTGATATAAAACTATACTACAAGGCCATAGTAATCAAAACAGCATGGCACTGGCATAAAATAGACATAGAGATCAACGGAACAGAATAGAGAACCTAGAAATAAACCCATGTGTATATGGTCAATTACTATTTGACAAAGGAGTCAAGAACATATAATGGAGTAGACAGTCTATTCAATAATGGTGCTGGGAAAATTGGACAGATACACGTAAAAACATGAAACTAGACCATCTTCTTATACCATATACAAGAATAAACTCAAAATGGATTAAAGACTTAAATATTAGACTCAAAATCATAAAAATTTGGGAAGATAAGCAGTGAAATCTCAGACATTTCCCTTAGCAATTTTTTTTTTCTGATATATATCCTTGGGCAAGGAAAAGAAAAGAAAAAATAAACAAATGGAACTACATTAAACTAAAAAGCTGTGGCCTAGCAAAGGAAACCATCAACACAGTGAAAAGACAGCCTAATAAGTGGGAGAACATATTTGCCACCGATGCATCTGGTACAGGGTTCACATCCAAAGTTTATGAAGAACTCATACAACTGAACACCAAAAACCCCCCAAACAGCCAATTAAAAGATATGCAGGAGATCTGAATAGACACTTCTCCAAACAGGATATACAGGTATGAAAAGATGCTGAATGTCACTAGTTGTCAGGGAAATGTAAATTAAAACCACAAAGAGATATCACCTCACACCAGCTAGAATGGCTATCATCAGTAAGTCTACAAGTAACAAGTTTTGCTGGGATGTGGAGAAAAGAGACTCTTGTGCGCTCTTGGTGGGGATGCAGTTTGGTGCAGCCAGTATGGAAAACAGTATGGAGTGTTTCAAAAAAACTAAAATGGAACTGCCTTATGATCCAGTGATTTCAATTGTGGAAATTTATCTGGAGAAACTCAAAACACTAATTTGAAAGAATATATGCATTCCTATATTCATTGCAGCAACCTAAGTGCCCATCAACAGACAAATGTATAAAAAAGTAGTGATTCATATACACCATGGAATATTAATAGGCCATAAAGAGAATGAAATGTTACGGCTTGTGACAGCATGAATGGACCTATAGGGTATTATGCTTAGTGAAATGTCAGTCGTAGAAAAACAAATATCATATGATTTCACTTCTATGTGGAATCTAATGGACAAAATTGAAACAGACTCATTGATGCAGAGAGCAGACTGTTGGTTAGCAGATGGCAGGGGGCTAGGGGGACTGGAAGAAAGAGGTGAAGGGATTAAGAAGTACAAATTGGTAGTTACAAAGTAGTCACAGAGAAGTAACGTACAGCATAAGGAATATATGTCAAAACAGTGTTCCTATAACTATGTATGGGACCAGTTGGATAATGGAAATATCGAGGGGGACACAATTTAAAGTAAATGATTGTCTAACGACTACAACCCAATACAAAATGATATTGAAAGTCAACTGTAGTCAAAAAATTAAAAATTAGAATAAAAACTTATTTTCTATTTACTGATCACCAGCTTCCTAATTTTTAGTTAAATGTCTATGATTTAAAATGTTCCTAGCTTCTCAGAGTTTGATCAGCTGGTGTGAGGCCTTTAGCAAAAACAGAAGCTACAGAAAACCAGAGCTGTCAGTCTCAGTATTAGCATTTTGAGGTTTGACAAATTTAGCCAGTTCAAAGTTTATCTTTCTTAACATTTTAATATCACGGAGTTAATTAATGTCTTAGTGACAGGAAGAAGGTAAAGTCAGGAAGAAAAACCTTAGAGCTGGCATCTTTTTCTAGAAAGAAAGGACAGAACACTGGCTGGCACTTCATCCTCTCGTTTCAAGCCTATCATGCCTGAATGACACAAGCTGATGAGCACGCTTGTCATGCCCCGCGGAATGAGGACTCTTTTTCCGTGATGCTTTCGAATGCACTTTACACAGAAGCCATTCAATGGCATTAACTTGGGGCTACCTCTATCTTGGGTTTGATTTTGCAGAACCTAAGTAGTTAGAGTCCCCTGACCCCTTCGAAATGCTGCCACGGCCTTTCTGGCAGAAGACACTGAGGTCTCACTGAGGAAAGAATCACACTACGGCTCTCCTCTCTTGTGCTGTGAGCTACCTTGCATCTGTACCTTGGGCAGCAGTTCAGACCCCACCTCTGTCACATGCCAGCTGGGTAAGTTTTCAGGACAACGACTTAAAATTTGGGGACAAAAGAAAATCTGAATTAGTGAAGCATTATGAAGATGAATTAGGATAGTTCATGCAAAGTGTTCATGCCTAGCCCATATACACCCTAAAAATAATCAGTACCAGGTATCAATAAGTAATAAGCACTGTTAGAAAAAATAATATCAAGCATTCTTTTTTATACAAATAACATTTATTTTTCATTTCATAAATGTTTATTAATGTTTCCTAACGACATCTAAAGCAAGAAAAAGCAACTTCTGTGAAATTAAAACAAAATCGAACAAACAATAACAAAACACTTCTGAGCTTCTGCCTCTATTTTACCAAAGAGAAAAGAAACAGGACAGTGGGGTAGGTCTCTGGGTGATTTATGTAGCCCTAACTTGTCACTGTCTGTCTTGTCATGTCCTGTGACCATGATATCAAGAGAGTCAAAGAGTGAGAGAGCTGCTATAGCCCTGCTGCTGAAAGAAACTTTGGGCAGGGACCAGTGTACCCCTAGGGAGGCTGGCAGCAGAGAGACTGATATTCTAGGTGGCAGGTGATGGATGGGGTCTGCAGAGAGGTGCCTCTCCAGAGCCTGCATTTCAGTTTCTGCTATAAAAACACCAGTTAGATTCCTATAGAGATTCACAAAGTCATCTCATTGCAAATACCAGAGATCTAAGTCTAACAGGACCAGATTAAAGGTGAATGAAACAATGCTGAAGTGCTGTGTCAGTAGAAGAAGGCATGGTCATCAATGGAAACAAAAAGAATCAAAATGCTGAGGCAAACATTGGCCAAACCCATCGAAGACCTTGCCAGTACCTCACTGGCACACGTCCCTGTAAGGCTTTGGTGGCGCGATGCCATTCAGCTTTCAGAGCTTTGCCTCCTGTTGTCCTCATCTCATGCTCCCCGGGTAACCTAGGCAATCTGGCTTCCTCTGCAATTGTTTTAGGGAATCAACTGGGCTGGTCACACCAACTTGAATAAAGGTACCCTTGACAGTTCCATTTCTCTTTATGAATGAATAAACGAACCATCCAATTTTTGTGTCAGTCTCATGCCGGAGTCATTGCCCCCTCGTGAATGCAACAAGAGGAATCTAGCCCTAGTTCAATAAGACGTAGGATATGAGCAAGCCTCAGGTTACAGACTTCCAAGGCTGAGAATCTAACCCTTTACTGTGGCAAAGTCATTGATCCCTGAGAGTTTGCCTGGTGCCAGGCCAGCTCCTTTGCTACACATTAACTTCGCCTGCACAAGGCTAGGGAATTTTCTCAAAGGATGACCATCTTAGCTAGGTAATGGTTTAGTTTCCTTTGGATGCCATTTGTTAAAATATTGGCAAACTATTTCTTAGTTTTATTTCACCGTTTAATTTCTTAAAATTACAGGCAAAGAGCTACAGCAGTGGTTTTCAATGGGATGATTTTTGGCCCCCAGGGGACATTTGACTATGTCTGGAGACATTTTTGTTGTCACAACTGGGGGCAGGATGCTACTGGCATCTAGTGGGTAGAAGTCAGGGATGTTGCTAAACCTCCTCCTGGCCCCCCTGTCCTCACCTCCCGAACACATACACTAAGAATTAGCTGGCTCAAAATGTCAATAGTCCTGAAGCTGAGAAACCCTTAGTTCAAAGAAAATATATTTATTTATTTTTCTCTCTAATACTGCATTTGTCTTTCAAAGGAACAGAAACTGACTTCTCTCGAGTACTTTGCAAGTGTAATAGGTGCTTCACGTGCACTCTTAATTCTCATGACACCCTTTGACTTGCAGCAGGTCATCAAGTAATGTTGAGATGCTATAGGAACGTAACTCCTTTTTTTTTTTAAATCCTCACCCGAGGACAAGCTCATTGATTTTTGAAAGAGAGGAAGGAAGGGAGAGAAGCAGAGAAACATTGATCGGTTGTCTCTCATACATGCCCCGACAGGGGACTGAACTCACAACCTAGGCACGTGCCCTGACTAGAATCAAATCCACAACCTTTCGTTTGTGGGATGACACCCAACCCATCTAGCCACACTGGCCAGAGTAGGAACCTAACTCTTGTATATATCAATTAGCTTTTGGTAAATTTGGTTCCTTTACATGTTGTTTTGCTTAAAGTCATAGATCCTTTGGAATATGTTAACTGAGGACTTACTGTATTTATCAGTATCCCCATTTTACACTTGGGGAGACTGAGAGTTAAAAAGGTTGAATAACTTACCTAAGGTCACACAAAAACAAACTTCAAACCCAGGTCTGTTTGATATACTAGATATCTTCTGTGAATGAAGATTTCTATTTTGAATTCAGGACAAAAAGAAAAAAAAAAAAAACCCAGCTAACTCCCAGACATCAAATGAGTTTTCAAGATACTAATATCCAAGAAAAGTTTCAGTGGAAGGTACTCTGGAGAATAAAATCAACTGCTTGTGGCTTATGGAAACGATTCCACCGAGCGGGCACAGTGGGGAAAGGTCATGTCGGCTCCTTTAATCATGGTATATACACTTAGACCTATGTCAGGCTCACTCTGGACAGAGTTTATCCCAAGTAATGATTTTTGTGAATTATTGAATTCTGCGAATGAGATGGCCCTGTAGCTCTTCCAGGAGGGTCCTGGGAGCAGTGCTCCAAAGCTTCAGGGGACTGAAAACCAGTTATCTTCACCCAGCTGGACACAAGCAGGAGTAGGGTGCTGTCTGACTAGCGCCATCTCAACCAAGGCCCCTTTGACAAGAAAATAAGCAAAACAAGACACATTGGCATTTTAGAGCCTGTAACTGGGCTTTACCATTTAGTAAACCAGGAGCTGACTGTTTTCTTTTGACCAAAATTCTCAAAATTTAGCTTTCATCAGAATCACCCAGGAAGCTTATCAAAGACACAGATATTTTGGGTTCCATCCTTGGGATTTTGATTCAATAGGAATCTGCAACATTACCAAGCACTTCCAGTGGTTCTGCTGCAATGGGTCCTTCTAATGACTGCCTTAAGCCAGCCTGCACTGAGAATCACTTAGAGTGAGGCTCTGTCTCCAAACTCTCCTTTTTGTCCCTCCCAGGGATTTTTCAATAGGGAAATTCTATATTTTTTATATGTGATGTGTTCTGACTATTTCTTCCAAGAAAAGTGACAAGATTAATAATTAAAAAATAGTATTAGCAGCTACCATCTTTGAGTTCACACTACATATCAGAGCTTTTGCTAGAAGCTTCATTTGAAGTACCTTATCAATACTCACACCAGACACTATCATTACCCCCATCAGACAGTTGAGGAAACAGATTAAGTCAGTCACTTAAGGTGCCTACATACTAATAAAGAGCTAAGTTTAGCTCTTTAATAAAATCCCCTTGAGGAACTTTGGGCTAGGTGAAAGGTAAGACAAATATGGAAATGACTATAGCTAGGAGGGATGAAGTGCGGTAAAAGAAAGGTCTGCTCTGCCCTGGAAGTTAAGCAACTCCCAGGGAAGGGATCAGGTGACTGGTGGTCATTTAGATGCCTATGCCTTGGGGATGTTGTGTGGCCTTCACAGGCTCAGTAACCAGAAGGAAGCCTTAACAACTTGTGAATCTAGCTGCAGGGTATATGGACATCTATTTCACCATTGTTAAGGAACACACAGCCCAGGAGTAGAAAGAAGTTGGCTTAGAGAGGAGAAAGCAATTTTAACCTGGTGGTTTTTGGAGGGAGGCTCTGGTAGTCATTCCCCCTCTGGTGACACAGGAGGAAGGTGAGAACATGGGAGCTGATGACACCACTGATCGCATAGTCCTCATGGAACACACCATTGTGTGACTTTATAGGTAATTTGTTTTCTGTGCAACAACCTTATTAGGCTAAATTCCCTGAAGCCTTCCCTGCAGTGCTCCTAGGAATTAAAAGCAACTCCCTGCTCCCTGGACTCATTTATTTTCTCCAGGTACTTCCTGGCAGCCATCTGTATCTGTAAACAATAGTTCCATTTGGGACAATTAAAATCGATTTTCTATTATGCTAAAAACACTTCATTAGTATTTCTGCCTTCACCACATTGATGAATTTGTTAAACAAGGTGACTGCATCTCATGTCTGGGAGGGCAAAGGACATCCTCAGAGTCCAGACTGACCAGTCCCATGCCTCCCCTTCCTGGCTTTCTCCACCCTCCCCAACAACGATGACCTTAGCTTCTCTTCAAAGCAGCCACTGCTGGGGCCTCCACCAAGTGTGCTCCAGTTTGGTTAAAAATGGTTTCCTCAGCATCAGCTGAGGATTTTTAACCGTTTGAGTCCCAAGCAGCGATTGCGCTGCTTGGGACTCAAATGGTTAAGAGACATTGACTTCATTCCACATTCTTGACTTGTGGGGAGAATACCCACAAACATGCTTGCACTAATCCTTCAAATTCCCATAAGACTCTCCTCAGCTCAAAAATAACAAAAACTAAAACAAAAAGATAAACCACCCCTTGCAACCAAATATCCACTTCCTTCCAAAAAAGAAACTTTAAGTATCTCCCTTCCCGGAACCCAGATTTAAGAAAAACAAAGGTTGAGTCAAAGCACATTCACATTAAGGCTGTTTCTGCCAAGTATCTTCCTTCATTACATACCACACGCACACACACACACACACATGCATACATCCACACACAGGCTCTTATCTATAATTGCTACATGTGGGCTCAACAGAAGTTGCATTTCTTTCAGAGAAACTTTGACTCTCACACTGGAAGATAATTTACCAACCTCTTTTCTTTCTATCATAGTTAACTTTTTTAGTAAAACTAACTTTCACATTTTTCTGCCTTGGAAATTAACTACATCTCCTCATCCTGTTTAACATGAGCCTCCCCTGAAAACCTGCTCATAGGTCTTTTCATGGTCTCTGATTGGTGCTTTTTAGTTCCACAGCACTAGCTGCTGAGGTTGGAGTCCCTTCTTCCTCTGGCACTCAGCTACTTAGGCATGAGATGGTGCATCGCTGAGTATGATCATCTTGGATGAAATGGAGCTGAAGAGATGGAAGTTGACATTTCTGATGAATGGGAACACACTGTAATGAGGAGTCCACTCAATCTTAATGACGACAAGTCACAGTGTCAGGTGTGGATGCACCACTGGTCAGCAGCCTCTGAATTTTACCAGGTAGATCACAGCTCCTGTTTATCTTTGGAAGGAGAAGGGAATGGGCTTAGCTATGATTTGTTTTGGCCTCATGGGTCAAGTACTGTAGGACAGATCTACTCTTTTTGCTGTTTCCATATGGTGGGAAGAATATATATATTCAAAGTTCCCTCCATCGTCATCCCCTACAGTCAAGGAGTGAGCATGTCCATTAAGCCAGGTTACTCAGGCTCCTTTTTTTCTAGAATTTGAGACTAAGCTGAATGAAATAAGAATGGGGTGAACAGATACACTCTGATGGTGTACCCTAAACCACAGTCTCTTCCTTTCTGCTACCTAGATTCCCAATGGTATCCTGGTTTCTGAATTCCCTAAATTCTGCTTGCCCAGCTTGGATTCCATGAGCTAGCTTGGGGATGGGTAACCTTTCTTTGTAAGGTCCAGGTAGTGAATGTTTAAGGCTTTGCCGGCTTCAGGCACAACTGTTCCACTCTGTCATTGCAGTGCGAATGTAGCCACAGGGAATGCACAAACAAATGGGCATGCCTGTATTGCAATACAACTTTATTTAGGGACACTGGGATCTGAACTTTATATAATTTGCACATGTCATGAGATATTGCTTATGTTTTGATTTTTTTCAACTACTTAGAATGTCAAAACTATTCTTAGCTCATGGGCTGTGTAAAAATAGGCAGCATGGCTGATTTGACCTGACCCCTCTCCATCCCTGAGCTAACCTATCTCCTTTCGGTAACTGCCTCTATTTTACCTAATTCAAGCACAGTCAGTTTCTGTTGTGAGCAAGGGAAGAAGTCTAACTATAGTGTGTATTCAGTGAATTTATATCTAAAGGACCTTGGCTACAGGTTCCACAGCCTTGTAGTTCCTTGTTTGTTCATTCATGCACTCAATCTGTGCTGAGCACGTTTTATGCTCCAGGGACTGTAATAGGCACTGAAAACACAGGTACAGTTTAGGCCAACACTGTCCTTCCTTCCTGAGGGAGAGTGTTCTGCACAACAGCTGTGGACAATCCTGATGAGAAATAAAGGCAGGAACTTAAAGAATCACCTGTGTTATCACAGGTCACTGTCTGGGGAGCTTGGATATTCAAAAGTTGTGTTCAGAGGGGAAAAACAATTACAAAGTCCAAGATGATAAGAGTGGGCCAGGACACCTGTGTTCCGAAATGATCTTTCTAGCGGGGAAAAAAGATAAGGGCTACAAAAAAAGGAGGATTGAAAGCTCCAGTTTAGAGAGCAAGAAGAGGAATAAGCAATCAAAATCTCAAAAATCAATGTAAACAAGATGTGCTTCATTTAAGACATTTTTATTGTTTAAAAAGGGAACAGTGCGTATTAGAGATGACATCAGCTTACTTTCGTTGTCTGCCAGGTATGGATCGAGTCTAGCTCTCTATTTCCAGGATGATAGGTAATTAAACAAGCAGCAGGGCTCTGGCTTTTTAATTCCTCATTGCGGATTCCACATCCTTCCTCTCCTTTTTTCTTTTCTTTTTTTTTTTAATACCTTGATATTTAGGTTTGGGAAGTCCTTCTCAAAATTAAAGGAAACCCCTCCAGTGTGAAATGTAAGGCTGGCCCCACTTGTAAAGTACTCAGAAAAAATGAACTCTGGGTGCCTTCTCTGCCAAGCCTGTCTGAAGTGCTCCTGAAGAAAGACTGCTACCAATTGGACCTGAAGACTGTCATTTTCTAGGCTTAATTAACCTAGCTGAACACACTTCTTCCCGAAGAAATTATAGTCCAAGTCCATTATGAAGCGGCTTAGCAGAGCACAGGTTGGATCTCCCTAATATGGAACAGAGAGGTCCCGCCTCTTGCAGAGTTGCCAGAGCAGACACGCTGCGAAGTGGAGACGGGGCTGGGCACGGAGCAGTAGCTCAATAAATGCATGACAAATACGTGCAAATAGTCTGAGCAGACTCTAACATGACCTTTTGCTGCCTTCCCAAAGTTTTTGTAAATTCTGAACTTCCTGTTTTATTTTCCTCTCCTTGAAGTCTCTCAGAGAAAATGTCATATAAACCACTTTTTCAAAAACGACTTTTCAACCCACTAAAAAGAAAAGCTGACCAAAGACAGATGGCTAAGAATACCCTTAAAAATGCATTCCATCCTCACCATGACATTGCTCGTTAACAAAAGTAAACAGCTGGAAGGGAATCATGTATGAGTGTATAGTGTGCCATGTCACCAATTAACCCCTTTATATAACTATGTATCCAATGCTTTATATCACCTACATTAGAAACATGCATACATACATAATTACACATAATATAAAGATGGATATACATGTGTGTATACATGTGCACATGCATACAAAATTTTACACTAATGTACAATGTACAAATATTCAGCGTGTAAGTATTTGCTAAACACAAATTCCTCATGTTCACATTTAAGTATAAGGATAAAACACCACTTGTAGTAACGTAATAGAAATATAATTTCATGGTACAGATCAAGTCAGTGCCTTTTCTCCAATATTTCAACTGTTAGTTATTGCTCCCTGGTTTAACCCTTATGTTCCTTATATTTTCCCCACAGGGTTAATTGCAAATGTGATTTCCACTTCTCCTGTTATTTTAGTGCTCAGAGGCTGACCCACGTATTCTGGTTTTCATAGTCTCACTACAGCTAAAGCCCTAACCCACCCTATTCACTGGATTGACCAGGATTGACTTACTTAACAAAGTCTGGGCGGGGAAAAGACAGCAACAAAAAACTACTGCTTTCCATGCCTGGACATTCCAAATATTGCTTTAGTTTTTAATTCTTTAAGTGAGAAAAAGAACGCACATGGTCTTTTTGCAGCTCTCAGTTACTACAAATCCATTCTAGGAATGAGGACATGGGGACAGGAGTGCTTGTACAAAGAAAAATAAAGTCAAGGTGCCGTTACCTGAAGGATGAAAGTAAGTCTTGAGCAAGCAAATGCTAACCGGGAATTGTATACGCTTTCAGACAAAATGGAGATATCAGTGCAATAAGAATTCTACCTCGTTTAAAATACAACTGAACTCTGCATTACACACTGAATTCTTTAAAAGAGAAATAAAACACACTGGAGACTGAAAATGGATTCTTATTTTAAAGAATCCAAACAATTACAACAACCTAGTGCTTTCTCAATTGTAATGAACTCTCAAATACTAATCAATTCAAGTTTACTCCCTCTCTCTCGAATATGTGAAGTTAGTGGAATCCCACCAGTTTTGCAACTGGACTAGGCATTAAGAGAGCTCTTGGCTTTCGCTTTATCTGCTGACAGGTTAATGAGCTCTAATTAGCTTGCACACCTTATCAGAAAGAACCATGACAATACCTTTAATATGACAAATCTTTGGAGAATGTCAAGTGTTTTCCCGGAAGCAGCTTTCCCAATAAAACAGATACACGATATCATAGCTGCTCTCTCTCAGGACTTTGTTTGATTTCCACCTGCTCATACTTCACTATATGGAAATAAAACTTCTGTAAGTGTCCAAAGACAAAAGATGAGGTTGGTATTTTTACTGATCCCACCAGCTGTGCCCTGACCAGATGGTCCCTGCAATGAGCCCCCTCCTGTGATACTTGCTTCCAAGTCCTCTTAGACTGGATTTCCTCCTGCCTTTTTCCAAGCCTGGTTCTCCAACCTCGTAAGAGAAAATTCTGTTTCATTCCCTTTTGCTTAAATTAACCAGAGTGCATTTCTGTTACTTACAATAAAATATCCTTATGTGGCAAATCATTTATTCAACTAATGTTTTTTAAATGCCCACCATCTGTCAGGCACTTGTGATTCATTGATGGACCAACACTGGGTTTTTGCTCACAGGAACTCACATCCTAAAAGAGGTGACGACAAAAACAGACGTGAGAGCTACCTGCTAAAAGACAGGGAGATGGTAGGGTGATAGAGAGATGAATCTCCCTGGATAATTTCAGAATGCACATCTAATTAAAGAGAAGGAGATAGCAGTTTGAAGAGCTGGGGACAAGAACATTCCACACATTGAGAAGAGTAAGTACAAAAGAGAAAAAAACAAAAGTTGACAATGCCACTGAGAGGGGTTGAATAACGGATCCATGAGGTAGCCCCTGGTCTCTCCTTAGCTTTCCTTCTGATCACTAGTGGCTTTAAAAATCCCAGGGTAGCGACCCTACTCCAGAAATGATCTTTCTCTAAAATTACTTTATCATAAAGTTATTTATTCTCTACATGTTTTGTATATCTGAGGCATGTTTCTCAATAAAATTATAAGCCCTTTCAGAGTGGGGGACATGTCAGACACTGTTTATATTGCCATATATTATATACATGGTAGATGTTCCATAAAAGTGCAGTAATTGATATTGCAAGTGCCCATTAAGAACAGATTATTGTTAGCCAGTTCCCATGCATGACAATAATGCCATAAAGATGTTGTAGCATTCTCCTCTATGGGTTGCCTTATCTCTGTATTCATTAATTAAAGCAATTAGGATGGAGACTCTTTATATATCCAGTCTAGCCTGAAAAAACTGACAGTTCAATTGGATTCATCAGCTAAGCCCCTAAAGTTACAAGCTCTTATAATTAGCAATTGACTTCAGAGGATTTAACAAACAATGACAGAAATGGTGACATTTCCAATCCCTTCAATCACACAGAAATAATCATCTTTAATACGTGGTATTAGCACCATGTACAGAGGATGTATGCAATACACTACCAACTTCAGGATCCACTCTATAGTGGGTGATTAAAAGATAATGTTTCCGGCACAAGTGATTTAGAAAAAAAGGATAATCACCGGTGATATGCCAAATGGTGGGTAAACAATTTGTCTGGAATGACTCTGGAAGTCAAAAAAAAATTGAAATAGCTGGCATCTGATGTAATATTCAGGGATGTCTCAGGCAAATTCTGAGACATATGTTTCCCCCTCTGGGTGGGGACCCCATTGTCATCCAAGAGCTGTACCTTCTCTTTGCTCCCAGTGCACTGGGAAACTAGGTATGGAGAGACATAAGAGAGGAAAATAAGAGAGAAAAACGTTACCTGGTCTCTGTATTTTCTTTGGGAATTCTTCATTTGTTAATAAATTTCAGAATTCTTTAGACTGTTTGATTTTGTCAAAAATACGGATATGGGGGATTTGCTTGTCCTTGGGGAATCAACTCATCATCCTACATGGTTTCCTCCTGCCTTACTTTCTAGACACTCCCTCTGATGCTAATTAGACACAGCACTGTGACAGGAATAGTAATATCCCATAGGAACAATTACACATATTAGTTATCCTTAAGTCTGTTGCATGGGCAAAGAAGTGGAGCAGGAATTTAAACTGACAATCATGTCATAATTTACTGTAACACCAACTGGAAGTTGTCTAGTTATGTTGAATTGCAGAGTTTCTTCATCTGGGAAATGGGAATGATCACATTTCAAGGGTTGCCTAACAATTAAAATGGATGTTAATAAATATTCAAACCACCACCACAACAACACACCAAAAGATCCTATGTTTTGTTTTTGATTTGTTACAACCAGTTATCTTCATCTATCTGGTAGCAGTAGCTATTTACTGAGGAGTAGAAAAGCATTTTTCTGGACAAACACCAACATACCATACATTTCCTCTGAACCTTTCAAACAGAACATTCTTTCCATGGGACAGAGACAATAGTTACACCTATTAAGTAGGGCCAATTAGGAGCATTCAGCCATAGACAGATTATACAGGGTGGGGCAAAAGTAGTTTTATAGTTGTTCGTTTGGAAAACAATGCAATAATTAATAAAAAATAATACAAGAATAAACTATGTGTTTCATGTGTTCACAACTGTAAGTCTACTTTTGCCCCATCCTGTATACTAAAAAATAAACCCAAAACAAACAAAGACTCATGAGAATTAACATTTTTTCAGATTATTCATTCTTGAATAATGCATTTGGTTTGTTAGTTTTGTTTTGTCTTCTATCTACAAGAAACCAAAAGTTGATCTAATTTAATGTTTCCTTTTAATGTCTAGAAACTGAGGCCCAGAGAGAGGAAGACTTGATTAATAAATTTTGGGTAACCCAACTAGCACTGATGGTCGCATAGAATGTGTTCAATATGTGGTGTCTTTAAACATAATGACTTCAACTGAGAATATATTCAAATGAGAATGATCAAGATGATAAGAAGACTAAATAGAATTTCTTGTAAAGTGATAGTGATTGTCACTACATGATTTATTGACTGTTTATTGGGATTAGTCATTGAGCTAAGGGCTTTAATACATTTTCACTCTTGACTGTCCCTATAATGATTTGAGGTCAGCTCTACAATTAAGATTGTGTGGATAAAGATATTGAGGTTTTGCAAAGTGACATAGCTTTCCTAAGCTCCTATGTAGCAGGCAGCAGAGCCAGAATTTGCCCAATTTTGTTTGGCCCTGAAGTCAAGTGCTCTTTATCACTATGTCATTCTGTATTGTCCATCAAATGAGGTGACGTGTTCCATGGGAGAGAGCACTCAATGGAAACTGCACATGAAGTTCATTCTACCCTTATGCTCTATGGTCATATGGCAACAGAATCTAGGTTTTCTGAGATCTAGTGCTTTCCAGTTATTCACTTCCATTGTATGCTCAGTGTCTGGCGCATATTATATTCTCAATAAATATCTAAGAAACAACTGCCAAAATTGTTTTTTAAATATATTTTATTGATTATGCTATTACAATTGTCCCATTTTTTTCTCCCCTTTATTCCCCTCTGCCCTGTACCCCTCTTCCCACCATCATTTCCCCACCTTAGTTCATGCCCATGGGTTGTACATATAAGTTCTCTGGCTTCTCCATTTCCCATACTATTCTTTACCTCCCCCTGTCTATTTTGTACCTACCATTTATGCTTCTTATTCCCTGTACCTTTTCCCCCATTCTCCCCCACCCCCTCCCCACTGATAATCCTTCATGTGATCTCTATTTCTGTGAATCTGTTCCTGTTCTAGTTGTTTGCTTAGTTTGCTTTTGTTTTAGTCTTCATACCACTCAAATATGAAATATATTTCTCTACAAAGAAAATGGTTGTGAACAAGGGAATAAATCATGTAGCAAAGAAGTGGATACTGTAGAGGTGGCTTAGTGTAGTAGATAAGAAGTTAGGTGCTGTGTCTGAATTCTACTTTAGTTACCTACAAGCTATGTGACTATGAGCACATTACTTAACCTCTCTGTACTTCAGTTGTTCATATTGGGAAATAAATCTAGTATTAACCATAGATAGCTGCTGTACAATAATTACATGATCAAAGCATAGAGTCTGACACAAGTTATCAACAAACAGCAGCCTTGGTCACGGCTCCTACCTGCTAAGCCTGGGATAGTCATTTCCAGCACAACTTTGCAAAGATATGTTCTTTAAAAGCAGGAGTTGTCAGAGTTCCCCAAGAATTTCAGAAACATCTATTTTTCTGATCTTAATAAGGATTTCCAAAATCTACTTTGGTGCCCCTTTAAAAAGGGTAAGTTTTGATGGATTGTTCTGATCATTTTCATCAAATGCAAAAATCTCAAAGACTCTAAAATTAAGATAATACTAAAATGAAGATATTATTTTCTTCACAGTCTTGTTTTAGAATGTAAAGAGTTAATGCACAAAGTATGGTTAGACAGTATCTGATACCATATTTTAGGTACTTAAAATAATTTTTAAACAGTCAACACTATTATGATTCTGACACATCAATTCCAACATTTGGGTTCCCCCCCCACACACACACCACTAGGCAGTTCTTTGACACTAGCTAAGTGTCCTACAATTCGAACTCAACTGTGACACCATCTACTTGAAGACAGCATCAGATCTCACATGTTAAGGCTTAGTCTGACAAAACTGAATCCCTTAACCTTCAGAGGTCAATCACAAGTACAGATAGTCACCTGTGCTTCTGACTAAGTTATAGATCAGAAAGGTTTCCACTATCTTTTCCTCAGGTTCAATTACTTTGCTAGAGCAGTTCACAGAACACAGAGAAACTTTTCACTTACTGCATTACCATTTTTTATGGAAGAATATAACTCAGGAACAGCAAGATAGAAGAGATGCATAGTTCAAAGTGTGGGTAAAGAGCTTGGAGCTTCCAAACCCTCTCTGGGGGCACCACTCTTCCAGCACCTCTACATGTTCACCAGTACAACTGAAAGTTCTTCTAACACTATAGTTCCATTTTTTTAATTGGTGAATTTTTTAAAAGATTTTATTTATTTATTTTTAGAGAGAGGAGGAGGGAGGGAGAAACAAAGGGAGAGAAACATCAATGTGTGGTGGCCTCTAGCACAACCCCTACTGGGGACCTGGCCTGCAACCCAGGCATGTACCCTGACTGGGAATCAAACTGGTGACCATTTGCTTTGCAGTCTAGCACTCAATCAAATTTGCCACACCAGCCATAGTATGCAGTTTTCAGTTTTTTATGGAGACCTTATTACATATTTATGAATGATTAAATCATTGGGCATTGGTGACTGAACTTAATCTCCAACCCCTCTCAGCTCCCTGAAGGTTGGGGATGGAACTAAGAGTTCCAACTCTCTAATCACTGGTTGGCTCCAATGGCAGCTAGCTGCCATCCTTAGGTGGGATCCAAAATCCACCTCATTAACATAACAGAAGACACTTTATTACTTTCATCACTTAGGAAATTACAAGGTTTTAGGAGCTCTATGCCAGAAAAGAATGAAGACCAAATATATATTTCTTATTGTGATTTATTTTAAATCACAATATCACAACTGCATAATCAATAAACATTAGCTGTTACATCAGTAATATTTTGCTTCATTAATGCTATGAAACAAAAGCCTAAAATCTTCAGTGTCTTGCAAGAACAAATATTTCTCACTCTCATAGATCTCGAGGTTGACTGATTTGGCTAAGTTAGATTGGGCTCAGGTGGGTAACTCCATGAAGTGGGATAGCTGGACTTGATGCAGGCTGCAGGGTAAATCTGAGACTAATCCATGTTTTTCTCATCCTTCTTGTACCAGTGAATCCCCAAGGCATGTTTTTCTCATTGTGAATGTCAGGAGTGTAGGTCTGCGCCAAACCATGTCTCTGTTCCAGTCACGCTTGTTAACAGTCTTTTGACCAAAGCAAGTCGCGTGGCCTAAGCCAGTGAGAAAGTAAAGTACATCCAACCAAAATGGTGAGGGACAAGTAAGAAGATTTGATAAATAATAATCGAATCCATCACAATTCGATTTCAAGTATTCATGAGTTAGATAGACCAATTTAATCAACATCATCCATTATCAAATAAACTTTCCTCTTGGCCCCTGGGCAGCCAAACTCTTAGGATGTGAGTGATTGAATAAAAGCAGGTTCAATTTTCCCTCAAGATCTTTTCCTGCAGACCAAGGTGAAGAAAACTGGCCCCCTGGCAGCAAGGCTGCATTTGGAATTCCCAATAAGGAACGCTAGAGCTTAGGGTGCCGCATAGTGAAGCTGGGGCCAACTGCAAACTCTTATTACCATCAAAGTGGATGACACCTTCAATCTATCTCAAACTGAAAACAATTTCCTCCCAAATCAGATGACGGCTAGTCTGTGAATACTGTGCCTTTGATGCCATAGAATATTTAATATACAGTGGACCAAAAGGAGGCTTAAAACCAAAGAGACAAGAGGTCCTGTGAGCTTCATAGTGAATTTAAGGGGACATTTTATCCTAGTTTGTCAAAACAGGTTTGCAAAAATAACTTATAAGGCACAATGTGAGAGTTAGAATTGAAAGGCTGAATGGTATAGAGAAGTGAGAAAGTATGGTGTCCAGGCCCAGGTATTTGATTCAATTGTCTGCTTTTGGCTGAATCTCTGTTTTCTCAGCCTCAGCAGTTATACCTGGGGAGTGGCCAAGAGTTGAGCTTAAGTTCATAACTCTTCCTGTACTAACTGTGTCATCTTGGGCAATCTCACTCTCTGACTTAATTTTCTCATTTGAAAATATCCACCTACTCTCACAGGCTTTTGTAATTCTCGATATGTCAGGTGTTTAAAGTAGCACCCAGTAGAGAGTGATCTCTCATTAAATATTAGCTTTTATGGGTGTCAGCAGCATTATCATCATTATAAACATAATGAGACCATAAAGGGATTTACTCCTCAGGGATCTTTTAAACAGGGTCTCTAGATTACGGGGTGTGGTGGTTGGTTATAACAGGTCTGTAAATTCACTGACCATCAAGATGCAGCCTCTGTGCCCTCTTCCTTTGAAACTGGTCATGCCTTTGTGTCTTGGAGGAAAAGTACACTGTGGAAGCTCCAGGTAACTCCTGGGGTTAGGTTAGACAAGGCCTGCAGCCTCTGCTAATTCCTGGTGAGACTCTCTTTGGGAGCCTTCAGGTGCTATATAAGAAGCCCAGTGATCTTGAGGCTGTCATGTGGAAAGACTACATTCCAAGACTCCATGAAGACTGAGAGATGCCTGAGATGCCCCAGCTCTTCCAGCCCAGATCCAAACATGGAACAGAGAATCCTTCAAAATCTCTCAGCCCCACCTACTATGTGACTGCAATTCCATGACAGAATCTGAACAAGAACCAACTCAATGGGTCTAGACAGTCTCAGATTCAGGAGCAAAATCAGTTACTGATACTATTCTCAGTCATTGTTTTCCCATGGTTTATCATGCAACAGAGGATACCCAGAGCCTAGCAATCCTGCAGCCACCCCAGGGGAAGGAGAGAGCTAAGGTAGCCAGAGAGGGTGGGGCTCTGGCCTTACCCAATCTGTGTCAACTTGAATGGCTGTTTCTTACATTGAAATTCTGTATACTACATTATTTTTAACTTGTAAGGAAAAAGAATTCTATTGCTAAAAGAAAAACTCTGGAAACCATTGAATTAGATAATATCTCAAATGTCTTCTAGGTTCATGCTTTTATAAATGGAGTTCACATGAAATAACAACACTTGAATATGCATGGTAAGCCACACACACCGTGCAAAGTTCTTTATGCACATTGAATCCTTAAATGCTCACCTTGACCACTAGCCCCAACTCAACCAACTATGAAACAACAGAGCAGGATTCTAAACCAGGCATTCTGATCTCAGAGCCCGCATTTCTCTTTAGAGCACAAGAGCTAAAGTGAGCTATTTTGCTTAACAGACTGTTCGTGCTTCTTAACGACAGTTGTGAACAAGGATCACATCTGCATGGAAGTTGAGTTTTAGCTAAATGGTACAACTGGCTTCTGGTGGATTGGCCAAAAAGTCTGTTAATTTTTTTCCATAAAATGAAATATACATGTTTCATTTTCACCAATAACTGTATTGACTTGTATATTTTGAGTATATCGGCTATCTCCTGCTATTGGCTGCCTAGTGGGCAGAAGCCAGGGGTGCTGCTAAACATCTTCCAATGCATAAGAGAATCCCAAGGCAAATATCCAGCCAAAATGTCAATAGTACCAAGAAACTATGCAAAGTACTTTTGACATGTTCAGTCAGTCACAGCACCTCCTCTATATGTTACAAAAATCTTATTTTTTTGGGGGGGGATGTTTCAGGTGAGTTTTTACCTTTCTTGAAATAATAAATCATAATATGCCAAGAATGTTATGTACTTTCTTCCATCTTCCATATTAAAATGGCTGTACAAACTTCACCAATTTTGATTTTTTTAAATGCACACTGATATGACAGCTGTCACAATACAATCTAACAAAATTGGTTTGAATGAAGTTAAAGACAACTAAGCACTACTAGAGTCATTACATGGAAATAATGTAATGGACTTTTTGGTCAACCCAATAAAATACAGTTCAGCCAAAATCCACACTCTCTAGGGTAAAGACAATGCCACGTGGGAGAAGGTAATTCATTAAGTCACTTTCATACATTAGTTTTTCTAGAGTACAAGCAATTACCTATGAGGACCCAGGTAATAAAAGAGGGATGAAATTTATTGGTGGGAAATGCCAATGGAGATATTTTCTCCAAGCAATGCGAGAAATCTCAGACTGTTTTCTGTGTATTGGGAGAAAGGACGAGGCATACAGGAATCCAGATGATGAAGAGCATGAGGAAATCTAGGACTAACAGAATCAGAAGAGGTCCTCAAACAAAGACCTGTATTTCCTTATTGATTATTTCCAAAGAATCAGCCTTACTGGAAGAATAATCAATAATACTAATATGATTTCTTAATAAGATATTTATTGAGTCTCTAACATATATAGAAATCTTAAATATATTATCTTTATTTCTTGCAATCACCTGATGATGTATTAGTGTTTGCATTAGGCACATGAGAAAACTGAGGCTCAGACAGATTAATCACTTGCCCAGGCCAGAGAGCTAACAAATGGAAGAGACAGAATTTAAATCCAGGATTCAATGACTGATTTTGAAACTAGGCTCTTTCCTTAGACACGTAAGAGGCATCACTTACTGCTGAGATTATCTCCCTTTAGCTGTACACAGAAGGCTTGTAAATATACCAAACCCCTGAGTCTTTCATCTCTTCTTTAAAAGGACACAAAAGAAAATTACATGAGATGGAACATGTGGACCTGGCCTGTAAACTAGAAGTGCCACCATGTAATCTGCTAAAAAAATGTGACTTGGGAAAAAAGGATAAACTTAACCAAGCACTGAAATCTGTAATGTTGGTAGAGACAGTTTGCTGCGTGATGAGAAATTTAGGATCAAAATCAATTGGGAAGAAGGAGGGATTCATGAGGCATAACAGATCCTAACAGGTGGGTTTATGTGTCATAAGAGACCTATATGTGGTTTCCAATACACAATGAGAAAGCTTGCCATATTTTTTATTTATGGCCACATGTGCCTAAACACCTCTGAAGCACCTCACTGTTCATCTATTGCGGTGACATAATTTCTATATGTGACTGAAAGTAGCTCATACCACACTATCAAACTTACCCAACAGTTGGAAGAATAATCCAGAAAACTTCATATACCACTTAACCAATTTTTAACACTTCACCACATTTTTATCATGTCCTCTCTTACTGTGTGTGTGTGTGTATGTTTCCATACTTCAGTGTATATGTCTTAAGCATGGAACAGCTGCTTTTTTTTTTAATAGATGCTCCTTATTTTGAATATTTCTCTTGTTTCTTCATGATGAGATTCTGGTTAAACATTCCTGACCAGAATACTACACAGATGATGACATACCCATTCATTCACTCATTAATTTTATTTTATTTTGATTCCAGAGAGAGAGGGAGGGAGAGAGAGAAAGAGAGAAACACTGATGTGAGAGAAACATTAATAGGTTGCCTTCTGTATGTGCCCCGACTAGGGCCCAAACTCACAACCAAAGTACATGCCTGGACTGGGAATCAAACCTGTGACCCCTCAGTTTACAGGTCAATACTTCAACCAACTGAGCCCCATTGGTAAGGGTGATATATACTTTCTTATCATATCATGTCAAGAGGCTCATGGTGTCCACCTGTACTTGTTGATGATATTAATAATCAGTCAAGATGTTGTTGAGTTTCTCCACTAGACAGATAATGTTTCTTCTCTTACAATTGATAAATGATCCATGGAGAATCCCTTTCTTAGAAGTAACCTTTGATTTCATGGTTAAGGATCCCACTCCCAGCTGCCTGTAAGTATCTGTCCCAGAAGCTTCCACATTTTTCCACTGATAAAAAAGATGGAAGATGAGTTTTTCCATAAACATTTAGGTATTACTTGATATAAGAAAATGTGATAATAAAAATGCATGTTTATACTTCCTCTCTAGACAAACAAACTCACACAGACCCAGTTTTCCTTGTTTGTTTATTTTTGTCTCCACTAAGCACAACTATCAACTCTGGAACTTGGCATCGGAGACAATGAAAGAAGAACTCTGAAAAAGGGTAAGAAGGTGTTGATCTACTTTGGGAACCCAGGACTGGAGGAAGAGCAGAGTGGCAGAGCACTTGCATCTCCTACCCAATAGAAGGTGACCTGAACTCAGTGTTTTCTGATTCATAGTCTAGGAATAGAAAACAGTTCAAGTAGGCTTTTTTCCTCTCCCAGAGAAAACAGGAGTGCCTGCCAATATCAGGTGACTCTGATACCCCTGGCAAGGGTGATCTTTTAGTTAGGAGTTGCCCCAGAAATACGTAGCCAGGGGTAACACTCTCAGAGATACTGATATGGGCAGGGAAGACAAACTAGAAGGAGGCACTTAGCTGTAGCAAGGGTTTAGTCCAGGAAGCCCCCTGTCTTTAGGAGTCTGAGATTATTTTCCCCCATCCAGAGACACAAGGGTGTGTAGGGAAGGGACCCAGCTATAGAAATCAGCTCAGGTGAAGGAGCTTCTCTGTCCCTGCCAACCCAAGACTCTTTCCTTTCCCCCTTACCTGCAAAAACCAGGAGAAGGAACAGTGGGAACATCTTACCATAGTCCTCTTCCACCAAGACACCTGACAACCTGGCCTGTACAACCCTCTACTGTTCCCTCAGGTGGCACCACCAGGGACCAGTGGGAACCCAAATAGCACCTGATAGACCAAGAAGACCAAAATAACCCTACAGAGACTTCAAAAATTAAATTGCCACTGGAACCACAACTCACAGAATAAGACTAGAACCTACATGTCTAATCTTAATGCAGTAACTGCCTGCTTGGCAAAGTAAAAGATTAAGGCAAGACCTGGTCTCAGTACAATAAACAAAATGTCCAGGATACAAGTAAAAATCACCTGTCATGGCAAGAACCAAGAAAATCATAACCTGAATTAGAAAAGAATAACCAACTGATGGCAACACTGAGATGACTTAGATACTAGGATTATCTGACAAGGATTTTAAAACCACTATCATAAATATGATTCAAGAATCAATTACAGACACTTAACATAAATAAAAATATAAGAAAACTCTCATCAAGGAAAATGCTAAGTTATAAAAAGCAATAATAAGAACAATAAAAACACTCAGTGGATGAGCTCAGGAGAAGAGTGGAGGTGACAGAGGATAGACTCAGTAAACTTGAGGACATAGCAATAGAATTTACTCCATTTGAACAACAGATAGACAATAAACTAAAATAAAAATGAACGGAGCCTCAGTCACCCGTAGGACAATAATGAGATGCAATATTCACATTTTCAGAGTCTCAGAAGAAGGGAGAAGAGAATCAGGCTAAAGAGCAGTGGAGTAATTAATGCCTGAAAACTTCCCAGTTTTGCTGAAAGATACAAGCCCACAGTTTCTAGAAGATGAACTAACTCCTAACAGAGTAATCCCAAAGAAATGCAAGCCAAGACACATTGTAATTAAATTTATCACTAAAGACAAAGTCCTGAAAGCTGCTTACCAATAGGAGAGCACCTCTTTGAACAACAGTAGAGTTCCTGTGGAAGTCATGAGGGCCAGAAGGACAATGTTTTTCAAGTGCTAAAAGAACTGCCAACTGTAAGTTCTGTACACAGGGAGACAACCCCTAGGGATGTAGCAGAAACGGAAAGATGCTAGTAGATATACTCTGAAAGGAAGTTCTTTAAACAGAAAGGAAATGATAAAAGAATTCAAGTAGCATCAGGAAAGAAGTAACAACAGAGTAGAAATACAGGTCAATACAATAGTCTATAATTTTCCTCATAAGCTTCATGAGTCAAATTTGATAACTGAAAAAAAAGTAGAACACAGCCTGATGCCCAAGACAGTGACATAAAGGTGGGGAAGGTAAAGAGACCTAAACGGTAATGA